>JAMWBK010000001.1:0-277500 GCA_029953675.1 Rhodosorus marinus
CGTTAGTCTAACGTAACCCCAGACTAACGTAACCCCAGACTAACGTAACCCCAGACTAACGTAACCCCAGACTAACGTAACCCCAGACTAACGTAACCCCAGACTAACGTAACCCCAGACTAACGTAACCCCAGACTAACGTAACCCCAGACTAACGTAACCCCAGACTAACGTAACCCCAGACTAACGTAACCCCAGACTAACGTAACCCCAGACTAACGTAACCCCAGACTAACGTAACCCCAGACTAACGTAACCCCAGACTAACGTAACCCCAGACTAACGTAACCCCAGACTAACGTAACCCCAGACTAACGTAACCCCAAACTAACGTAACCCCAGACTAACGTAACCCCAGACTAACGTAACCCCAGACTAACGTAACCCCAGACTAACGTAACCCCAGACTAACGTAACCCCAGACTAACGTAACCCCAGACTAACGTAACCCCAGACTAACGTAACCCCAGACTAACGTAACCCCAGACTAACGTAACCACCATTTCCTCGAACCCAGACTAACGTAACTCCGTTATGAACGGAAGGTTCTCCACGATGTGGGAACACCTTACTGCTCACAGCAAAACCCTTGACACCACCTGCATCGCACCTCCGCCGCCTCAGATACGCCACCGACAGAAACGAGCCCTACAACTCGCCAAAGCTCAACGTCTGTCCCAGTCTAGCCAACTCCTCCTGGCCACCGATCTCGCCTCGAAGACTCCTGCCGCCTGGCGCGTTCTGGCTACGCTCTTCCCTGAGTACGAGGCCGCATCACTCTCCTCGGAGCTTGAATACGCCCTACAGGCAAAGCTCAACGGACCGGAACGCAAGATATGGGACCCGACTTTGGCCTCTGACGAGAGCCTCCTGTCAACGCTGGAACACCTACCGTACGCCACAGCCCCCGGGCCGAGTGGACTCAAAGCCCAACATCTGCGAAGTCTCAAAATGACAACGCAACCGGTACTTGTGCGCTTCCTTCGCAAGCTTGCCACCACTCCGGAGAGCTTCCCTGACGTGTTTCTCAAGCCATGCGCAGCAACCGACTCCTCGCGAAAGACAAGCGAACGTCTGCCGAAGCTAGACAAGGGCACCCGCTTCGTCTACGCCCGCTAGGGATTCCTGAGGTACTACGGAAGGCTGTCACCCAGTGGACACTTCGCGCTGTCGCCACGCCTCTCCGCGACTTTCTGCTCCCGGAACAACTCGGCATCTCGAACAGGTGGCTGCGAACATGCCATACACCTCGCGGAAGCTCACCTCGCAGCGCGCCCAAATGACTTGCTCCTCAAACTTGACCTCGCAAACCGGATCATCGAGCTAGCTTTCCCCGAATTGAAGTCGCTTATGACAATGAGCTACGGACCACGAGGCGAGAGCGCCCCGCTCCAATTCGGATGGCGAGACAGCGATGTCGAGGACTGGCTCCAGCTCCGAGCCTGGACTAGAGTCCAACAAGGCGACCCGCTGGGACCCGCTCTACACGCGCTAGCCCTGTCCTCACTCGCCACGAGCACTACGAGACCGGTTTCCGACGATCACTATTACCGCAATCCATGACGACCTCACCTTACTCAGCCCTCTGAAGGACGTGAAAGAAGCGCTAGACTGGAGCGAACACCACCTCCCCGAAATAGGCGCACAACTTCAAAGGACGAAATGCGAGCTTTTCGGACTCCAACTAAGGACGACCAGATTCGTCAACAGGGAAATTCCCGACGTACATGTCACCCGGGACGGAATCCAACTTTATTCCATCCCTACTGGCACACGGACCTACGTCCATCACGCGAACAGGAAGCTAGAACGAGAACACGAAAAACTAGTCCAAGAGGTCATTCGTCTACCGACCACTGAGCTCCAAATTAAACTGTGCCTATTCCGCTACTGCGCAGGACTGCGTCTGGGCTTTGCTCTACGCACGCTCGCCCTACAATATGGAGCCACTCTTGCACGCGAAGCCGATCGCATCTCGCTTCTGGAACTCGACAAACTTTTTGGCTCGCTCCTCAAAGGCCAGGGCCTCACAGGACCCGCAAAAGACGTGGTCGAAGCGCAGATCCAGCTCCCTTGCCGATGGGGTGGCGCAGGCCTAGCGATGAGAACACGAATACAACCCCTCGCCTTCTTCAGTAGTTGGCGACAGACTCTGAAACACAATTGGACTGGATCTAGCCACCTAGGAGCGCTACTCGATGCCTGCACATCGACGAACCTCACCGAGCACCATGACATTCGACTCCTGCTACGCTCGAGGGATCAACTTGGAGAACAATTACTCGAAGCGAGCTTGCATTCTAAACGCAGTCTGGCACGAGGAACACCGGCCCCCATACTCCGCCTTACAGAATGGCAGTCGTTGGAGAGCCGGGGACAAGCAGAGAACCCGCACACACCACCCGAGAGGCCCTTGATCGGTTCAACCCAAAAACTCCTCTCCAACTGGAGTCACCGACGGGCATTCGAGGAATTGGTGGAGAACGCGGAGATCAGCGAGACGGCACGTGCGCGCATACGCTCCTGCAAGGGATCTGGAGGAGGTACTTGTCTGCGAGACTTGCCAAGGAAACACGGACGCGGCCTAAGTAGCGGAGAACTGAACCTGAGCCTTCGACAACTGTTGGGATTGCCGTTGCCGGGTGTACGAACACTTAGTACGTGTACGATCTGTTCACAACCACACGACGCTGCAGGCATTCAACGCCTTCACCATTCATTGCACCAGCTCTACCGGGAGCTGGACAATTTGGCATAACATGGTCAGGGACGCACTGGCGACAGTGCTGAGACAATGACGACTAGAAGTGACAGTAGAACCGACTGGACACTACCAAGGCAGCCGGTTTCGGCCTGACATTCTAGCCCGACACCCACGAACAGGCAAGCGCTACGTGATCGATGTGAAGGTGACCTCGCCGTTGCAAAGAACACACGAACACAAAGCGTCTTGGGAGACCGGGTATGCGGCACACAAAGCGAAAAAGTTTAAAGAGTCCAAATACCGTGACAGTATCGGAGGACACAACGACGACATCTTCATCCCCTTCTGTCTGCAAACATTTGGGCTGATGGGACAACAAGCGAGTGAGTTCCTCAAGGAAGCGACTATACACCTGGATCAGCGGGCAACGCAAGTAAGTGAGGCTCGGGCGATCTTGAACCGCACTCTGTGGTTCTGTGGAACAGCAAGCAGTTATTCTAATGGGAGCTAATATTGCGTTGATCAAATCCCAACGGTAGCTGTGGCCCCTCAACAAGGTACTGTGTATTGTTTGAAATACACCAATAGAGGTGAGTCCCTAGCCCAATACAATAGCCCTTTGTACAACTTTCGAATTTCCTGCATCCTATTGAATGCCCCCCTGGTACGTGAATTTTTGCATCCAGACGTTTCTATTATCAGTCCAGTCCCAGAACAACCATAGGCCAATCCACGGCCGGGGTAACCTATAATGTTCCCGATATTAATCGAGCTCGCAGATTGGGAACTGAGGGAGTAGCATTGTTGGACAGAGTCGACTACTAACACTGAGGACTTATAAGCACTAGATGTGATTCGTAGTTTGTCAGCTACTAGAGCAATAAGGATCAAGCCTGGGTAGGACTAGGGTTTTGCGCGCTTGCACCTGATGAACGCTTTCCCTAACTCCAAAGATCTCAGAGACTGGTATTGCATAATAGTGATCCTAGAAGCCTTCAATTACTGGTTGGTTCGGTATAAAGTGGTATATGAGCTGAGGAGATATGACACTCATAAACCTAGCTTTGTTTAACCCTTGCGCCTCCGCTTTTGAGAGTCTATTATGGTCTGCAAGAATCGGGAGGATAATCTGGAGGATAAATCTGGAGGATAAATCGGGAGGGCAAATCGGGAGATAAATCGGGAGGATAAATCGGGACGATAAATCGGGACGATAAATCGGGAGGATAAATCGGGAGGATAAAGGGAGGATAGTCGGGGGGATAATGGGGAGGGTAATCGGAAGGATAATCGGGAGGAGAATCGGTAGGACAATCGGCAGGATAGAAATCCCCCCTGGTTTAAAAGAGTCCCATCCTTACTTTTCATTTGACATGGACCCAAAACTTTTTGTCGAGAATCTAATTTATTCAATCATATTGCCTTTCTCTGGAATCGTGAGCTAATTTCGGTGGTATGTACCCTTAGAATCGAGAAAGGATAGAAAAAAGAAATATGTGCATGTTCCAACACCAAAGTAATGCACGCCTATTCTCAGAGTTAATATCATTAAACAAAAACAACGTTTGTATCATTAAATTTATTTGGACAGCGATCCTAATCCCCGTTTTCTCCGAAATATTTTGTAATCCAATCGTCTTCAGGAACCTCCGACAAGAAAAGTGCAGTGGTTAATCAATTATGCTTTTCTGATTTTGAGCTACGGAGAGTTTCGGATCCACACGCTGGAGGCTGCACTCAACTCACTGCTCTCGTTGAGTCAGAAACTGTTCCAGAAGGACTCTGTTCAGTCCTGCTACATTTCGCGGAAGAAAAATTCCTGTATAATTTCCCCTCAAATCATTTTTTAGATTAACAAACCTATTTTTCGTGTGGGTTAGCCCAACATTGACTGCACGGAGCCACACGGGCAGTTGTTTGTTCGTTGCACTTTCAACGGGTTGGGGGGTGGGGGAGAGATCGCTGAGGTACAATTGACGGCAGTGGAGTAAGCTCTGCGGACCGGGGATCTGGATCAATCGTATTGCGATTCCCACTGGTTTTTTTTAGCCGTGACTCTAGCCATCTGAAATCCTGTATAGATCCCCAAAAATCTACCCCAGACTATAGTAGGGGAAAGGAAGCGCGTCGGTATGGAATCCAGCGTTGCTGTAGGAAAAAACGCTCTCCCGCAGCAGCAGATAACGCCTAGCCTGAGGATTTGGAACGCAAGATCAACGTACGTAGTTCGGCGGCTATCGTCACAGGTAGCCCCCCCGCGAGGTCGGCAACTCGGCGTTCGTCATTTTCCCAGCACTAGGCAGAGGTTTTTCTCGCTCGATTTCGAGACCAGATTGCCGTACGATGGGGCGCAGCAGCTCGCGATACAGCAGGTTCAGGATCCGTGTATGTTGGCGGGTGGGAGCTCCTTTCACAGTCGGGCAGCTAGCGAGCAAGTGAGCTCCAAATCCGCGGGAGCTTCGTAGCTGAAGGCTTAGAGGGCATGGCGAGCCCCTTTCGGAGGGCCATGGAAGAGCGGGCTGTTAGGTCATAAAAATAATTATATGTATGCATCTACATATATATATTGCACACACTCTGTTGTATGAAGAATTCACTGCAAACTTTTTTGCGCATCCTCATCTTGGGACGATATCACTACTGTAATAAATCAGATCACACCTCGCCATGCGGAATTGGAACTTCTGGTTGCTGAACGATTCGCTAAGGTCAAATCAAGGGATCGTTCACGCCCGTACTCTATGTCCTGACAACACTTTTCCCTGGCACGTTTAGCTTCGCTGATTTTAAACTTTAGAAAGAATCGGATCCCCTGTCCTTCCCCAGAAAGAATCGGATCCCCAGTAAGAATCGGATCCCCAGTCCTTCGAGGCTCCTTTATCTTTGATTTGTTTTGCGGAATCTCTAGCCCCGCATTGGCTGAAGCGAGGCAACGCGAAGGCCCAAACAGTGAAGAAATGCACACAGGCGGGAAATGGACCTTGGGGCATGGAAAGTGGGCAAAAATCGAACAGCCCTCGTGCCCACCAGCAAATCCACCCATGCTCGACGTAATTGCACAACTCTACTCAAGAGAATAAGTACGCCTCTTTTTGATGCTCAGCGAAGTCGAGAGCGGAGTCTTGGTAGATTTGGGGGTTCAGAGGAGAAAGAAGCTGGACACGGAGAGAGGGGTTGAGGAGAGATGGGGTCTTGCGCACTTGTAGCACTCGTACTGGCCGCAGTCCTTGCTGTCGTTCAATGTCAGGACTGCTCCAGTGATCCACGAAGCGGAGCGTTTGAATATTCAGAGTTTTGTAGACCACTCCGTGACAGGAATGGGGTCCGATATGGTGAAGTGTGTGCGGACACGAAGTTAAACGACAATATTGTGGCCGAGTTCCCCCCGAGCTGTATGAGGCTCAAGTTCAGAGCTGATGAAGGATATCAACTCAATAAGCTGCGAGGAGGGGGCCACTTTGGTGAGCCTCCTGAAAAACAGGATAGATTTACGTCCTACCGGGACATCGATAGTTGGAAGTCAGTAAATGGGATAGTAGACCCGGTTACAGTAGCCAGGATTCTCATCTGTCCGGAGGAATTAGCCGGAATGTCTGAGTGCTGCGGAGGAACTGTCAATGCAGTCGCTTACGCCGTAGTCAGTTCAATCCCCGATGGTGAGGAAATCCGTGCTTTTCTCGGTGCCAACGAAGATACGGATGACCTATGTACGACACGAGAGGCAGACAACACGACCTCCTGTACCGTTGAGATTCAGTGTGAGGCTTGCGCGGGGGATCAGTGCCGAGGGTTAGGGGGTGTTTGTTCCGCGATTGGCGACTTTCTCTGCCCCGCTCCAAGGGTATGTCGTTCTTTAATGCGCTAAACGTTTAGAACGAATCACGGAGGCCTTGAGTCCATCAGGACTGGTTTCCTTCAGAAAAACGCGCTTGGGGTTATTCCATGCTTTACAATCTGAGGGATAGTGAGTGTGTTGCAAACGGCTGACAAGTTGCACCAACCTCTCTGACGTGATAGGTACCATACCTTCCAGAAGGTGATGAGTTCTGCGCATGTTGTGGAGAGGACTCGTGCTTGGATGGCTTCGACTGCATTGCACTTGACGATCCTGTTTGCCCGGACGCTTCGGTAAGTACTAGTCCACCTTCTGAATCAGCCTCTCCTTCCCTGGGACATTGCAAACAAGCTGAGACGAGACCGTCCCCGGGTCTAACAACGCCAGGTGCTACTTAATCAAGACGGGGCATGTACTTGCGCGTGCGTGGCTGAGGGTACATGCTTTGCGGAGACAGAGAACGTCTGCGTCACTTATTATGCATATGGGCTATTGAATTGCGACGGCGCGACTGAGCCCTTCAGAGACGAAAATGGTTTCTGTGCTTGCGGATGCACGGCTACGGATACATGCGTTTTGGAGGGCTCTACCGACTGTATTAAAACTGCGGACTTCAACTGTTCTAATTCCGCAGAGGTAAGTTCCGATAAACCCCTGATTGGAAATGCCGCGAACGAAGATTTGTAAACCATTTGCAGCTGGCTTACTTCGTCCCGGCTGTACGTCTTATAACTGCGTTCTCCATGGTAGGATCCCGTCAGAGCTGATGACGGAACATGCTCTTGTGAGATCCAGTGCCCGTTGGGTACCTGCTTTGTCGTGAACTTTGCGTGCATCAACGCTGGAGGATCCTGCAACAACAACAGCGTAAGTCCAAGGAAAAGCTCAAGCTCCGTTTCCAGAACAATTCTGACAGAAGAGTTCATCCCTTTCTACTTGGACCTCGCGGGCATCTGTGCGTCTACGAACCTCGTCTAGGCTGGATTTTCGGGCTTTCTGGGAAGAGGTGCGGACGGTTTAATATGCGATTGCTGCAATCCGGCGACCTCGTGTATTGACGAACAGACTGACGTGTGTATCCTCCTTAGCGAATTTCCTTGCTCAAGCCCATCTGATGTACGTGATGAACTTTCCCCCACCGACTTTATGACACTCCTGCTCACGATTTTGCTCTCGTTCTGGACGCGCTTTTCTTCCACCTTCGACTATAACGGACTCGGCCCTTTTTCTTCCTATATCCCTCTGCCTTAGGTTGCATTCGCCAATGGCGCGAACAAAGGATATTGCACGTGCCCCTCGTAAAACTTCACTTGGCAGCTGCCTAGTAGGCAGCTGCCAACTGCAGACTAGCGTTTACGACTAGCGGAAAACTGTACGTTCTACACTCCAAAACAATGCAGTTGGTTTCGTAGGTAGATCAAGAAAGCCTTGGAGTGTATTTCTTCACTCGCAGGACCTACTAAAGTGACTTCCATTTGCACAAGAAGATACAAGTGTGTTCAAGCGACCCTGATTGCTGCAAGAAAGCATCCAAATAGAGGCTTGTTTAGAGATGAGAGTAATTGCCCTAAACAAGAACCTCACAGCCAACACATGGCATTTTCTAAGCTATGGTCCTCATTTCAATCCGATAAAAAGTCATCCGATTGCGTGCTGTAAATATCGGACCTGAATGTCGCAACACATGCGTAGCTGTAGTTTTGCAGTAACTGTAAACTTTACTGGGCAGTTGCCTACTGCAGCGTATCACTATTTCTATTACTATCAGGGGAAAACTTACGCCTACCGGGGTCTCCTGCTACGTTCAACAGAAAAAACATGGACCAGTGGATTCGCAAATTGGTCCACGCGCAAAGCGCCTAGGGCTATCTCTGCGTTCCTCGCCATAATTGCCTGTTGATCTGAGCCCGAACATTGCTCAGTTCTAAGCTCCGGGGGTAGCAAACGCTTGCAACTATCTCGTAGAAATTCCTGCGCCATTTGTCCTGTACGCCCAAAGTTCTCGATCGCAATGGGAATGAACTTGTCACTGACTTCTCCACCGACATAGCCTCATTGTAATGTGCCATTTTCCACCTCTCCCCTCGTTTCGCTGCATATCCATTCTCCGCTCACTACGCCTCAAACACTTCTCCTGCAGTAGCGATGTAAGCGTCACGTCCGCAGATCTCCTCGTCTCCGATGCTGCCGCCAGACGTTCAGCATATGTTGACCTCGCGATTACATGCCCTGTGGCAAGCGCCCATCTCACGGCTGCCGCCCGCCGCGGGGAGCAGCGGCTTCGGCCCTTCGCCGCGTGCAGGAACGACGGTATGCTGAGAGTATGGCCAGCCTGCCTCGTGCTGAGGGTCGCTCCCACCGGTTCCCGCCTTTCATTGTGGAAAGCTTTGGTCAGGTGGAGAAGTCGGGTTTGGAGTGGTTGCGGAAATATTTTACTGAGCATCCTTTTGAATACGTGGAACTATTGCGGAGTTTAAGTGTCTCTCTGTGGCGATATTCGAGTAGCATGCTTACCGAGGCGCGCCCCCATAGGCGCCTGAGTTTGCACGCTTCCCTACCTAGTTCTTAGTAGGCTATGCTAGTAACCAACATGCTAGTAAAGTCCAGTAACCAACATTCATTGACGATCTGAATGAATTTGTTTGGCTGAGGGTTGGGGTTTTGTTTCTTTTTCGGTCGCGAGCGTGTTCGTTTACGGGAAGCGCTTCCTCTGGTACGCCTTCCCCTCGATTTTCCGCGGTGCGTCGTTTGCATTTGCAACTACTTCTGTCTTCCGGGTGGGTGTGTTGCGGGGCCTTTCCTATTTGGGTTGGGTTTGGTCGATTATTCTCTCGGTGCGGTTTCATATAGGAGGTGCAACGTTTCCTTTGCGCATTCCCTCAGGATGGTAGCGATATCTCCGCGCTCGACGGAGCCTCCTCCCAAGGAGGCACTGCCAGGTGGGGGACTCCGTGTTCGCCTCAGCTGCGGCACCTTTTCTTCCGAGGTTGACTTGGAAGGCGCTTCGGGCACCCAGGCGCGTGCACTTATCTCCGCTGTCACCAGCCTGATCACGGCTGCGAGTGATCGTGGAGTGCTCCCTCAGCTCACCCAGAAGCTAGGTGGGCTGGAATCGGGATTGCTGGCCAGGTCAAATTCAAATTCGGACGAGAATTTGAATTGCCCCAGAGTGGCAGCGTTGGCTGAAGGCAGTCAACATCCGGTCAATCAACATGAACCTGTCCCGGGACAGGCGAGGGCTGTTGCTTCTGCGCGGGACGGTACGACGTTGGGGAGCGGCAGGCCGGGCCAAAACGCGCTTCAGCGCTCGGGGACTCGAGGCAATGGTGGTGGTGACTGTGCGGCAACCGGTGTGGAGGAGACTGCAGCTGTGGACTTCCCTCTCTTGGACCAGCCCTCAGGTGGTCACCAGCTCCCGGCTACTTCGGGGGCACGTGGTGGCCGCAAGGGGGGCGCTTCGTACGCATCAGTCTTGCGGAAGGGCACCACTGCCACACGTACGGCGGCTATGCTCCGTTTCATACCATCTCGCGAGCCTCAGGATGGACCTGTGGAGACCACTCTCCAATTTCTGTGGGTGCGAAATGTCCGGCCCCAGACCACACGAGGACAGGTTCCGTCTATGCGAGACTTCCGGGACACTTTTGCGGAATCGTTAGGGTGCAGCCGGGGTGATTTCTTCTTCGCAAACTATGAGGGCCGCGATGTGCTGTTTTTGGTCTCCGCAACCGCCGCCAAGTACCTGGAGACCTTGCTGGCGAAGCCTACCGAGCAGTGGCCTGAGAGCGCCCGGTGGCTGCGCTGCAACCCGCAGGTGGTTTTGCACTTCGATTTTGACCGTTTCTCGGGCAATTTCCTGTCTCCGGGAGAAACGGCAGGGCTCTCTGAGCATGAGAGCAGCGTGAAGGCGGCAGCGATCCATTGGCTACGGATTCAGCGCCTTGAGAGGATCTTGTTGGAGCGGTTCCGGTCGGGCCCTCGTCACCTGCGCATGGCGGTTTCCAGTTTCTTCGCTCTGGAGAGGCGACTTGTGCTGACTTCGCGCTACAAGACAGAGCTGCAGCGGGTGGGGATTTTGGAGGGCTCTGCTTCCAGCACTACTTCCAGCGAGAGTGGTGAGGCAGGGGAGCAGACTGAGGGCATGGCGGTGGATGACGCCCAGGTTGCTTTGCTGAAGCCCGCGGGATCCGTTCCGCGAGCCTCGCGGAGTGGGCGGCTCACGACTTTGGTGCGGATAGGAGGTAAGAGAGCGAGGACCGACTCCCCGGGTCTAAGGGGAGAAGCACGATTAGCGCTCCAGGCACGGCTGCGAGGTCGCAGCCTATGGATCTACAGTCTTATGTCCTGAAGGAGGGCGGAGACTGGGGCATTTGGCGTACGCGTTTTCGGAGTTGGCTCCGGCGGTGGATTTCTTTGGAAGGAGGCTCGCTTCCCCTCCGTGGGGGCATTCCCCCAGTCGTCCTTCCTCGTGGAGACCTTCTAGTAGCTGGAACCATCCTCGATTTCATCTTCACGAGCCTGGCTCGCAACATTCGGGACACAGTCATTTGGGTTTTTCTGGGGGTCATGCCGCGCCTGATTCTGGCCCCCATTCACACATCGGAGCGCAGATGGCGAGTACGAGACCGACTGGCCTTGTTCTTGAAGGGAGACTTCGAAGTACTACAGCGCAGCTATTTGGCGTCGTCAGCACCATCCGCCCGTCGGACTCGGCATGGCATAGTGTCGCCCGTGCCAGCTCGAGTACAGAAATTGGTAGCAGTGGGCGATTTAAGTCGAGCGGCGCGGGTTTTGGAGGGCCAGGCGCCAGTCCTCCCCTACGATGATAGTCTCGCCCAGACGGTGTCGTCTTTGTTCCCTGAGTCCGACGTGGATTTGTCCCCTGAATTCGAGGTATTCTTGGACCGTCCGGAGTTGGCCAGGTTTCGCATCGATCTGACGCTCAGTGAGTCTGACCTGGAGGATTTGCTTCGTACCTCGCGTCGGGGACGCTGTCCCGGACCCTCCGGACTAAGAACAGAGCTATTGCAGGCCCTGAGCCAGCCTGGCCAGAGCGCGCTTCTGAGGATCCTTAACAAGTTGTTCCAGGGCGTATCGGGTGCGTCTGCGCCATGGGAACATCTCCGGCAGGCACAGCTTTGCTTGCTCACGAAACCTGACCACCAGCCGGCCCACCCGCGTCTCCGGCCGATCGGGATGGTGGAGAGCCTACGGAAGTTAGCCGGGAGGTGGCTATGCCAGCGCCTTCGCCAGCGCGTCACAGCTTTTATGGCGCCCTTGCAAGTAGGGGTGGGATTTTCTGGGGGTTGCGAACTGATCACCCATGGGATCGAGCTAGAACGCGCCAGTAGGCCGGAGTGGGGAGTCTTGGTGGTTGATTTCCGGAACGCATTCAACAGCGTGTCGCGGACGCATGCGCTAGAGGTGCTCCGACGTGTGTTTCCGGAGGCGTGGCCGTTTCTATCGGGTATTTACGGAGGGGAGAGCCTCCCCTACTTGACAACTTAGGGCACTGTTTTTCAAGCACATACTGGCGTCCAACAAGGCGACCCTTGCGGACCTCTTCTTCATGCCTGTGCCCTACAGCTCGTACTTTTACGTCTTTCGACTGAGGTCTCGGATCTTCGAATCTGCGCGTACCACGATGACGTAACATTGCCGGGCACCCCTGACACCCTGGCTAGGGGACTGACCGCGATCGAAGCGATTGCACGTCGCGTCGGTTTGACTGTGGAAACAGAAAAATGTCGCTTTCTCCCCGCGAGGGACGTGTCGCTGAACTCTCTGCCACCCACTCTGCGACTAATCAGCGAACGTGAAGGGTTCGAACACCACGGCGTCGGATTGGGGACTGACAACTTTGTCCAAGCATCCTGCGAGCGAGTTTTGGCACGGCACAAGCAACTCACCGACGCCATTGAGCACCTACCCGACAGCATGCTGCAATCGGCCTGCTTGCTTTCCCGCTTTTGTGCCGGTCCCAGACTCAACTACTGGTTGCGCAGCCTGCCTCCAGCTTGGGGCTCGTGGATCGCGGCTAAAGCCGACGAAATGACCCTGCAACACTGGGGAACGCTCTTGGATGAGCCCCTCGATCTTGAAGCTGCTCCCGACAGGGACTTGATTCGTGCACAGATCGCTCTACCGTTGCGATTAGAATTCGGCCTCGCAGACCGTGGGCTGGTATGCTCGCCAGCGGCGGTTGCCTCCTGGGCTACCGCGCTGCGAACGTTGGTGACCTTCCAGATGCGAAGTGCCTGCCTCTTGGCTCGAGCTTTGACCAACGAGGATCCAGTGACCCTGCCGCCCCCGCTTTTGACAATTTATGATGGTCTTCAACACGCGTTCAGGAGGTGCAACGCCGTGCCGGACGCAAATCGGTCCCGCTTTCGTTCCTGGAGGGAGCTGTTATGGGGACGAGCTGAAGCGATTGAGGATTGTCCGCTCGACCGAGTTCTTGCCGATGACGGAGAGGCTAGCCCCGGGTCCCCTGTTGCAGACTACCCGGGTTTGAGCCGATTGTGGAGCTCCCGCGCTGATGTGATTCAACATAGCCTCACCTGGGGCCAACACAGTGCCGCTCACACAGTCATGCTCAATTCTCCTCTCACGCCGCCTACCACTGCCGCTCGTCTCCGCGGCATGGGAGGCCACCTCTCGCACTTGTGGTTAACCACTCTACCGTCGTCATTGAGTCATCGTCTCGATGCTTTCCAGTTCCGTTCTGCCGCACGGATCTATCTCGGTTTGCCACAGGCTCCGTGGCACTCTAATCGGCCGTCTTTCTGTCAGGGATGTGAGAGCCGGATTGACGCTTGTGGCTACCACTTCCTGGGTTCCTGCGGACTGTTGCGAGGTCTCCGTACGAGGCGTCACACTCGCCTCAAGTACATCCTCAGCGAATTTTTGACTCGGATAGGGCATACGGTTGAGGTTGAGTCGGAACTGCCCAGATCCATCTCGGACTCTGCACTGCCCGTTTGTACAGCCGATCTCCTCGTCTCCGACGCTGCTGCCAGACGCTCAACATATGTGGACCTTGCGATTACCTGCCCCGTGGCCAGCGCCCACCTCACCGCAGCCGCCCGCCGCCGGGGGGCCGCGGCTTCAGCCCTTCGAAGAGTTAAGGAACGACGGTATGCTGAGAGCATGGCCAGTCTGCCTTGCGCTGGGGGTCGCTCTCACCGGTTCCAGCCATTCATTGTGGAAAGCTTTGGTCACGTGGATAAGTCGGGTTTAGAGTGGTTGCGGAAATGTTTTGCTGAGCATCCTACTGAATATTTGGCGCTCTTGAG
Organism: Rhodosorus marinus; assembly: GCA_029953675.1. Classification (NCBI taxonomy): domain Eukaryota; phylum Rhodophyta; class Stylonematophyceae; order Stylonematales; family Stylonemataceae; genus Rhodosorus; species Rhodosorus marinus. Next base: position 13,835 of record JAMWBK010000001.1, read on the forward strand.
GCGTTTAAGTGTCTCCCTTTGGCGATATTCCAGCAACATGCTTTCCGAGGGGCGCCATCGGCTCCTGGGGTTGCATGCTTCCCTCCCTAGTTATTAGTTCATCTTCACGCCTTGCGTAGCGCTTCAGGCTATGCTAGTAAAGTCCAGTAGAAGGCGTACCTAGTCCTAGGATGACCGTGCTTGAACAGGATCAGTTCTAAAGGTCATCAACTTCCTTAGTCTTCAAAAAAATAGACACACATTTCAGCCGAGGATGATGATCTTAGTGTTGTTGGGCGGAATGGGATGTCTGCTGGGACTCGTATAAGATTCGTCCCAAGGGGTGTTCAGTATAGAAGATCGCGCCTGAAAGACCATTAGTGACCTGTTGAATACTTGGAACTTTTGCGGCGTTTAAGTGTTTCTCTGTGGCGATATTCGAGTAGCAGGCTTGTCGAAGCGTGCCATAGGCGCCTGGGTTTGCACGCTTCCCTACCTAGTTCTTAGTAAAGCCAGTTCTTAGTTCCTTTTCACGCCTTGCGTAGCGCTTCAGGCTATGCTAAAAAAAGCCGCTAACGTAAACCAGTAACAGTGTGAGTATTCGTGAGGGTGTCCGGTGCGAGTTTTCGGTGGTTTTGCGTGGCAAGTGGGTTCTTCGGTGGGAGGCGCTTCTCTCTGCTGCCTTTCCCCCCGTTTTTCGGGTTTTGTGGTTGGTAGTCGGGTCATTCACCTTCTGGTTGTTGGGTCGTGACGGGGTTTTTTCTCCTGTGGAGTTGGGTGGTGTGTGTTTTCGGCGGGGGAATTGGTGGTTAAAGTATCGTCACTAAATTCTCTCGTGATGGTAGGGTTTCCAAGCGTCCTGCTCCCTCGGGAGCGGCGCTCCCTGGCAACGAGGTGTCCTTGGGGGTTGGGCACGGGGTGTGTCTAAGTTCGGGCCCCTTCTCTACGCAGGTGGAGCTTCAGGGCGCCACTGGTATGGAGGTGCGAGCCCTCATGTCAGCCGTCACCAGCCTAATCACCGCCGCGGGGGACAAGGGCGTCCTGCCGCAGCTGACCCAACGCCTTGATTTGTTGGAATCTAGCCTCCTGGCGCCTGCTCTAAAATCTGACACGGTGGCCACGGTGGCTACGCGGCCCCCAGGCAGTCAAAATCAAGGGGTCAGTCACTCTGCGACTGTCCCGAACAGACGCGGGCTGCTGAGCCCGGTGTTGGTGGTCCCTCGACTGGCGCCTCTTCGGGGAGGGGTGCAGCTATCTCTACTCCTTTGCACGTCCCCTCAACGGGAGCGGACTTTCCTGTGCAGGGCCATCCCTCAGTTGGGGACAGCTCCAGGCCAAGGCGGGGACACGTGGTGGCCCTAAGGGGGGCCCGTCGTACACCTCGGTTTTACGGAAGGGTACCACAGCCGCCCGTACGGCGGCTATGCTAAAATTTTTGCCCTCTCTCGCGAGCAGCAGGGCGGACCTGATGCGACTACTTTGCAGTTCCTTTGGGTACGCAACGTTCGGCCCCAGACTACACGGGGCCAGCTCCCATCCATGAGTGATTTCCGGAATACTTTCGCGGAGTCCTTGGGCTGTTGCCGAGACGACTTCCTTTTTGCGAACTACGAGGGCCGGGATGTTCTTTTCGTGGTCACTGCAACAGCGGCCACGTACCTGCAGGCCCTGCTGGCCAAGCCTACCGAGCAATGGTCTGAGAGTGCCCGCTGGTTGCGGTCTCGTCCCCAGGTCGTTCTGCACTTTGACTTTGACCGTTTCTCGGGCACCTTCCTGTCTCCCGGAGAAACGGCAGGACTCTCTCAGCACGAGGCCAGCGTGGAAGCCGCAGCCATCCATTGGCTACGCCTTCACCGCATTGAGCGTATACTTTTGGAGCGTTTCGCGTCGGGGCCACGCCACCTGCGTGCAGCCGTCTCTACCCTTTTCGACCGAGAGAGGCGCCTTGTTCTGAGCTCAAGTCACACGGCGGAGTTACAGAGGTGGGGGGTATTAGAGGGCTCTGCAACCAACACCACTTCCAGTGAGAGTGGTGAGGAAGGGGAGCAGAATGAGGGCATGTCGGTGGAGAACGCCCCTATTACTTTGTTGGAGCCCGAGGGAGCTATCCCGCGAGCCTCGCGTAGTGGGCGGCTGACCACTCTGGTGAGCTTAAGCGGAAAACGTGCGAGGACCGACTCCCCCGGGTCTAAGGGGGAGAAGCACGATTAACTCCCCGGGTACGGCTGCGAGGTCGCAGCCGATGGATTTGTGGTCTTATGTCGTGAAGGAGGGCGGAGACTGGGGCATTTGGCGTACGCGTTTACGAAGTTGGCTCCGGCGTTGGATCTCTTTGGAAGGAGGCTTGCTTCCCCTCCGGCCAGAATTCCGCCTGTCGTCCTACCTCGCGGCGAGCTCCTAGTGGCTGGGACCATCCTGGACTTCATCTGCACGGGCCTGGCGAGTAACCTTCGGGACACCGTCATGTGGGAATTTCTGGGGGTCATGCCGCGCCTGATTCTGGCCCCAACTCACACCCCGGAGCGCAAATGGCGTGTCCGAGATCGGCTTGCCATGTTCCTGAAAGAGGAATTCCAGGTGTTGCAGGAAAGCTACTTGGCGTCGCTGGAACCATCCGTTCGTCGGACCCGGGTTGGAACCGTCTCGCCCCTGACGGCTCGAGTACAGAAATTGGTAGCGGTGGGCGACTTGAGTCGAGCGGCGCGAGTTCTGGGGCCTGTCCTCCCCTACGAAGAAAGTCTCGACCAGACGGTGACATCTTTGTTCCCCTCGTCCGACGTGAACTTGCTACCCGAATTCGAGGCATTCTTGGACCGTCCGGAGTTGGCCCGGTTTCAAATCGACCTGAGTCTCAACGAGTCTGATCTGGAGGATTTGTTTCGTACCTCGCGTCGTGGACGCTGTCCTGGACCCACAGGGCTTCGAACCGAATTATTGCAGGCCTTGGGCAAGCCTGGCCGGAGCGCGCAGCTCAAGCTCCTGAACAAACTGTTCCAGGGCACATCGGGTGGGTCCGCCCCATGGGAACATCTCCGAAGGGCACAACTTTGCTTGCTCACAAAGCCTGGCCATCAGCCGGCTCACCCGAGTCTCCGGCCGATCGGTATGGTCGAGAGCCTACGGAAGCTAGCTGGAAGGTGGCTATGCCAGCGCCTTCGCCAGCGGCTCACGGCTTTCATGGCGCCCTTGCAAGTGGGAGTGGGATTTTCGGGGGGTTGCGAATTGATAACCCATGGGATCGAGCTGGAGCTTTGGAGGCCGGACTGGGGAGTTTTGGTGGTTGATTTTCGAAACACATTCAACAGCGTCTCGCGGGCGCATGCGTTAGAGGTGATCCGACCGGGTTTTCCGGAGGCGTGGCCCTTCCTCTCTGGTCTTTACGGAAGGGGGAGCCTCCCCTACTGCACCAAGGAGGGCACTGTTTTCCAAGCACATACTGGAGTCCATCAAGGCGATCCTCGTGGGCCTTTAGTTCATGCCTGTGCCTTGCAGCTCGCTCTCCTGCGTCTCGCGACTGAAGTGCCGCCTCTTCGTATCTGCGCCTATCACGACGACGTGATCTTGCTGGGCGCCCCTGAAACCCTGGCTCGGGGGTTGACCCAGATCGAAACGATTGCACGTGGAGTAGGTCTGACGGTGGAACCCGAAAAGTGTCGTTTTTTCTCTCCAAGTGAAGTTTCGATGGCCTCTCTGCCATGTAATCTACGAACCATTGGCGAACGTGAAGGGTTGGAGCACCACGGCGTCGGTTTCGGGAGCAACAACTTCGTCCAAGCCTCTTGCGAACGAGTTTTGCCTCGGCACAAGCAGCTCACTGACGCCATTGAGCGCCTTCCAGACAGCATGCTGCAACCGGCGTGCTTGCTTTCCCGCTTTTGTGCAGGTCCCCGACTCAACTACTGGTTGCGTAGCCTACAACCCGACTGGGGTTCGTGGATCGCCGCCAAGGCCGACGAGATGACGCTGAACCACTGGGGCACGCTCTTGGATGAACCACCCCCCCCCCCGATCTTGAAGCGGCTCCCGACGGGGACTTAATTCGTGCCCAGCTCGCTCTACCGTTGCGCTTAGGGGGATTTGGTGTCGCAGATCGGGGGCTCGTCTGCTCGCCTGCGGCGGTCGCCTCCTGGGCAACCGCGCTCCGTACCTTGGTGACTTTCCGGATACAAACTGCCTGCCTTGTGGCTCGAGCACTGACTAGCAAGGACCCAGTGACCCTTTCGCCCCAGCTTTTGACGATCTATGATGGTCTTCAACAGGCGTTCCGGAAGTGTAACGCCGTGCCGGACGAGAATCGATCCCGTTTTCGCTCCTGGCGGGAACTGCTATGGGGACGAACTGAGGCGATTGAGAAAAAACTCACCCATTGGCAGAGTTCTTGCCGATGAGGGAGAAGCTAGCCCCGGGTAACCTGTTGCAGATTACCCAGGTCTGAGCCGATTGTGGAGCTCCCGCACTGATGTGATTCAACATAGCCTCACCTGGGGCCAACACAGTGCCGCTCACGCAATCGTGCTCAACTCTCCCCTCACACCGCCTACCACCGCCGCTCGCCTTCGCGGCATGGGAGGCCATCTCTCGCACCTGTGGTTAACCACTCTGCCTTCGTCGCCGGGTCACCGTCTCGATGCCTTCCAGTTCCGCTCCGCCGCACGGATCTACTTGGGTTTGCCACAAGCCTCGTGGCACTCTAATCGGCCGTCTTTCTGTCAGGGATGTGAGAGCCGGCTTGACGCTTGTGGCTACCACTTCTTGGGTTCATGCGGACGGTTGCGAGGTCTCCGCAGGAGGCGCCACACTCGTCTCAAGTACATCCTAAGCGAATGTTTAACTCGAGTCGGGCATACGGTTGAGGTAGAATCGGAACTACCCAGATCGGTCTCGGACACGGCGCCGGCCCGCTGTATCGCAGATCTTCTTGCCTCAGACCCTGCCGCCCGACGCTCAGCATATATTGACCTCGCGATTACGTGCCCTGTGGCGAGCGCCCACCTCACGGCTGCCGCCCGCCGCCGAGGGGCAGCCGCTTCGGCTCTCCGACGATTGAAGGAACGACGGTATGCTGAGAGCATGGCCAGTCTGCCCTACGCCGAGGGTTGCTCCCACCAGTTCCAGCCTTTCATTGTGGAAAGCCTTGGTCATGTGGATAAGTCGGGCTTAGAGTGGTTGCGGAAATGTTTCGCTGAGCATCGAACTGAATACTTGGTGCTTTTGCGGCGTTTGAGTGCCGCCCTGTCGCGATATATTACCAGGATGCTTGCCGAGGCGCGCCAACGGCGCCTGGGTTTGCACGCTTCCCTCCCTAGTTCTTAGTTCCTTTTCACGCCTTGCGTAGCGCTTCAGGCTATGCTAGTAAAGCCAAGCAAGGCCCAGTAAAGCCCAATAAAGCACAATAAAGCCAGTTCTTAGTTCCTTTTCACCACTTGCGTAGCGCTTCAGGCTATGCTAATAAAGCCCAGACTAACGTAACTCCAGTCCAGTCCAATAAAGCCACAAAGGCTATGTTACCAAGATTGGAGGTTTTCTTTGGGGGTTTGAGTTGGTTTTCGGTTGCGATTGGAGTCGTGTTCGGGTCCGAGAGTGTTCCTCGTTTCAGGCACATCCTCTCGCTGCCTTTCCCCCCGATTTTTCGGTTCTCTGGTTGGTTGTCGGGGATTCTTCCCTTTTGGGTGTGTTCTATACGGAGTTTTCGGTCTGAGGCGCTGGTTCGTGAGGGTTTTTTTGGTCGGGTTCCTTCGTGAAATTCCTGTTCATCACTTTTTTGCGTGATGGCCGGGGTCCCTCCGCGCTCCACTCCTGAGGGTCCGGAGATGTAACCCCAGCGGGCAGAGGTATCTACTGGGGCTGGACACAGAGCGTCTCTTAGCGCGGGCCCTTTCTCCACCAGGTGGAGTTACAGGGCGCCTCTGATAATCAAGTGCGTGCCCTGCTATCTGCTGTAACAAGCCTGATTACGGCCGCGAGCGATCGAGGTGTCATTTCTCAGCTCACCCAGAATCTAGGGGGGCTGGAATCGGGTCTCCTGGCGAGGGAAAATTCAAATTCGGGTCAGAATTTGAATTCCAACCGAGTGACCAATTTGGCGGAAGACAGTCAACTTCCCCAGGTCAATCAACAACAACCTGTCCCGGGTCTACCGACGGCGGCTCCGGGATCTGGAGGGGACAAATGTAGTTCCGCGGCTGGCGCCTCTTCGGAGAGGTTTGCGGAGCTGCCTCATCCTTCGAATGTTCCCTCAGCCGGAGCGGACTTTCCAGTCCTGGGCAGGCCCTCCGTGGGTCAAGGCCCAACGTGCGGCCCAGGAAGGAGCGGGTGATCGCCCCAAGGCGGGGCCATCGTACATTGGTGGCACTGCGGAAGGGCACCACAGTCCCCCGTACGGCGGCAATGATAAGATTTTTGCCTCATACCGATGCTAATGTTGGAACCACGGACACGACCTCGCAATTTTTGTGGGTGCGGAACATTCGGCCGCAGACAACCCGTGGCCAGGTGCCGAGCATGCGCGATTTCCGCAACGATTTCGCGGAATCCTTGGGATACCGTCGGGAAGACTTTATATTTTCCAACTACGAGGATCGGGATGTTCTCTTCCTGGTCACATCGAACGCGGCAAAGTACCTGCAGGCCCTGCTGGCGAAGCCTACCGAGCAGTGGCCTGAGAGCGCCCGCTGGTTGAGTTCTCAACCCCAGGTCGTACTGCATTTCGGGTTCGACCGTTTTTCGGGAACTTTCCTCTCTCCCGGAGAAACAGCAGGGCTCTCTGAGCACGAGAGTATGGTCGGCTGCGGCGGCGCCCCCTGGGCTACCGCGCTTCGCACCTTGGTTAGTTTTCGGATGCGAAGTGCTTGCCTTTTGGCCAGAGCACTGACTATCGAAGACCTCGTGACCCTTCCGCCACCGCTTTTGAGTATCTATGATGCTCTGCAACAGGTGTTCAGGAAGTGCAACGCCGTGGCGGACGAGAGCCGATCCAGATTTCGCTCCTGGAAGGAGCTGCTATGGGGACGAACTGAGGCGCTCGAGGACTCTCCCATCGACAGAGTACTCGCCGACGAGGGGGAAGCTAGCCCCGGGTCACCGGTTGCCGATTACTCGTGTATGAGCCGATTGTGGACCTGGCGCATTGATGTGATTCAACATAGCCTCACCTGGGGCCAACACAGTGCCGCTCACGCAATCTTGCTCAACCCTCCCCTCACCCCGCCTACCACCGCCCCTCGCCTCCGCGGCATGGGAGGCCATCTATCACATGTGTCGTTAACGACCCTGCCGTCATCACTGGGTCACCGTCTGGATGCCTTCCAGTTTCGCTCTCCCGCACGGATTTACCTGGGTTTGCCACAAGCTCCGTGGCACTCTAATCGGCCGTCTTTCTGTCAGAGATGTGAGAGTCGGATCGATGCTTGTGGTTACCATTTCTTAGGTTCATGCGGACTGTTGAGAGGTCTTCGTACGAGGCGTCACACTCGCTTCAAGTAAGTACATCCTCAGCGAATGTTTGACTCGGGTAGGGCATACGGTTGAGGTGGAATTGGAACTACCCAGATCGGTCTCGGACACGGCACCAGCCCGCTGTATCGCAGATCTTCTCGTCTCCGATGCTGCCGCCAGACGCTCAGCATACGTTGACCTCGCGATTACATGCCCTGTGGCAAGCGCCCATCTCACGGCTGCCGCCCGCCGCCGGGGAGCAGCTGCTTCGGCCCTTCGCCGCGTGAAGGAACGACGGGATGCTGAGAGTATTTCCAGCCTGCCTCGCGTTGAAGGTCGCTCCCACCGGTTCCAGCCTTTCATTGTGGAAAGCTTTGGTCACGTGGAGAAGTCGGGTTTGGAGTGGTTGCGGAAATGTTTCACTGTTGATCCAGTGGCGACGTCGTGGTCCCCTTTGGTTAGTCCTGTGCACCAGCCAGGCTGAGTGCTATCTCCTTGGCTTCATCGTAGGTGCGGGGTCGACTGTAAGAGACGAAATCTCGCTCACGACCCGTCAAGCCCGCTTTGAAGCGGTCCAGCTTCTCCGAGTCGCTGATGTTTGCGCCTAGCTGCATAAATAGTTCGTCGAGGTAGTCTACAAACCGTGCAACGCCGGGGCCCCGTTGGAGGGCGCTTCGGAGTTTCGTTCGGACCCGCTCGATATGGTCGTGCGGCTGGAACTGGGTCCGTACGCGGCCCCGAATGCGTCCTAGAGATTCGAGGGTCTCCCGTATGCCGTCCAGTCCTCGGGCGAGACCCTGGTACCAGGTTTGAGCCTGGTCCTTAAGGAAGAGGCCCGAGTACCGGACCGACTGCTGGTCGGCTTTGGCGACTGCGTGGAACTCGAGATAGCCGCGCAATGACGCCAGAAATGTCTCGATCCTGAAGTAGTCGCCCCGGCCGACGTATTGGTCCGGTTGGGGAATCGAGAAAGTTGCCATGTTCCCGCTCTGGTATATCTTTTTTTATTCTTTCTTTTCCTGTTTTGGAGCTGGTTCCTCTCTCTCTCTCCCTTCGTAAATCAGCCTGGTCACTGATAAATAGTAGTCAACGGCTTTTTGGAACCGTAATGTCGTCCAGTTCCACGCTGTATTGAAAAATAAAACCACCCCAGTGCAGGGGCTCAACATGGTTATCCGAAGATATTCTCAAACAACCGATCAAAACGGAACACCAATCTGGACTTTACTGGACTTTACTAGCATAGCCTGAAGCGCTACGCAAGGTGTGAAGATGAACTAATAACTAGAGAGGGAAGCATGCAACCCCAGGCGCCGATGGCGCGCCTCGGAAAGCATGTCGCTGGAATATCGCCAAAGGGAGACACTTAAACGCCTCAAGAGCGCCAAATATTCAGTAGGATGCTCGGCAAAACATTTCCGCAACCACTCTAAACCCGACTTATCCACACTTTACTGGACTTTACTAGCATAGCCTGAAGCGCTACGCAAGGCGTGAAGATGAACTAATAACTAGGGAGGGAAGCATGCAACCCCAGGAGCCGATGGCGCCCCTCGGAAAGCATGTCGCTGGAATATCGCCAAAGGGAGACACTTAAACGCCTCAAGAGCGCCAAATATTCAGTAGGATGCTCAGCAAAACATTTCCGCAACCACTCTAAACCCGACTTATCCACGTGACCAAAGCTTTCCACAATGAATGGCTGGAACCGGTGAGAGCGACCCTCAGCGCAAGGCAGACTGGCCATGCTCTCAGCATACCGTCGTTGGGCTTTACTAGCATCGCTTTATTGGCATAGCCTAAAGCGCTACGCATACCGTGAAAAGGAACGAAGAACTAAAGTAGGGAAGCGTGCAAACCCAGGCATCGACGGCGCGCCTCGGCAAGCATGCTGCTCGAATATCGCCACAGAGAGACACTTCAACGCCGCAAAAGTTCCAAGTATTCAACAGGATGCTCAGTAATATATTTCCGCAACCACTCCAAACCCGACTTCTCCACGTGACCAAAGCTTTCCACAATGAAAGGCTGGAACCGGTAGGAGCGACCCTCAGCGCGAGGCAGGCTGGCCATACTCTCAGCATACTGTCGTTCCTGCACGCGGCGAAGGGCCGAAGCAGCTGCTCCCCGGCGCCGGGCGGCAGCCGTGAGATGGGCGCTCGCCACAGGGCATGTAATCGCGAGGTCAGCATATGCTGAGCGTCCGGCGTTATTAGCATACCCTGAAGCGCTACGCAAGGCGTGAAAAGGAACTAAGAACTAGGTAGGGAAGCGTGCAAACTCAGGCGCCTATGGCGCCCCTCGGTAAGCATGCTACTCGAATATCGCCAAAGAGAGAGACTTAAACTCAGCAAAAGTTCCACGTATTCAAAAGGATGCTCATTAAAATATTTCCGCAACCACTCCAAACCCGACTTCTCCACATGACCGAACGAACGAATGGTTTAATCGGAGGCTGAAAAAAAAACAACCCCGAGGGGAAAAAAAGCTAAGTGCGGCGAAGAACTCGCGCCTCCAACATCAAAGCGGCATTCATGCGCCACAGCAGGAAACTTAAGCGGGTAAACAACGATTGAAGACGGTCAGGGCATTCGCGGAACAACTCCCGAAGCCAGCGAGAACCAACAGAGTCCATGAACCCAAAGCACTCAATGATCAGGGGTACCAAGCGATGTGCTAGTGCCGAAGCACGAACACCAGGGAAGACAAAGCCCCCGCGTATTTGATCTCTTTGCGGCGTCTCATGCTGGCGGCGGCAGATCCACGGCGCTCCCCCGCAGCCGGGAGATAACGACTAGCTTGAGGGTTAGGAACAGCAAGATCAACGTATGTGGTACGGCGGCTGTCGTCACAGGTGATCACCAGGTCGGCTACACGGCGTTCATCATTTTGAAAGTCCGCGACGGGTAAAGGTTTCTCACGTTCGATTTCCAGACCGGCTTGCCGGACTATAGGCCGAAGTTCCCGGTATAACAGGTTCAAGATCCGTGTATGGCGGCGGGTTCGAGCACCTTTCACCGCCGGGCAACTAGCGAGCAGGTGGGCGCCAAAATCTGCGTTGTCTTCAGTCTCAGAGCAGAGAGGGCACGACGAACCCATCTCGTACGGCCAAGGGGGCTGATGTAAGCCGAGGTATAAGCGCAGTGAAGTACTCACTTCGAAATCCGACAGTGCGAGTGGCGGAAAGGCTGGTACGGTCATGAGCCACTGAGAGCTAATAACCCCTCCAAGACTACGTAGGCGGGCGCGAGCGCGAGAAGATGAGACCATCTGCGCGAGGAGTCGGCCATATGCAGCACGGTGCAAGTCCCAAGAAAGGATATTTTACCAAAGCTTTCCACAATGAAAGGCTGGAACCGGTGGGAGCGACCCTCAGCGCAAGGCAGGCTGGCCATACTCTCAACATACCGTAGTTCTTTCACTCGGCGAAGGGCCGAAGGCAGCTGCTCCCCGCGGCGGGCGGCGGCCGTGAGATGGGCGCTTGCCACAAGGCATGCAATCGCGAGGTCAACATATGCTTTATGGCTTTATTGGCTTTATTAGCATAGCCTAAAGCGCTACGCACATGGCTTTATTGGCTTAACCTGAAGCGCTACGCAAACCGTGAAAAGGAACTAAGAACTAGAGCAAGCGCTTCCCGTAAACGAACACGCTCGCGACCGAAAAAGAAACAAAACCCCAATTCTCGACAACAACTCCTCCCTTTGAGTAACTTGAAGCATCCCTTTTCCCCAGTCTTGCTGCGGAGACGCGATTTCCACCCAAGCCTACTATTCTTTTGTTTTGGTAAAGGTCGGGGGGACGCAACCTAGGGCGCGTTCGTGATAAGGGGATACGTACGCAAACTTGCAGATTTGAAGCCGTAGAAATCATCCTGACCTATAGCGAATCATTTGCAATCGATGGACTCTACCTCTCCTATGAACGGTTTGCAAGCCGGTCTTCAAGTTGGTCCGTGATAACATAAGGCGCAATGCCATGCGTTCTTTTGCTCCATGGCCAGTTCGTTTTCAAGGTTGGGAAGTGCCTGATGAACGGATGAAGTTTTACACATTCCCTAACTAGTCCGGAGGAAGCCTGAAGACAAACGTGGACTACCTCGAGGAAGAGCGCTACTGGGCTACAGCAGTGGGTCAGAGATGTCTTCCAGAGAATGCCGATAAGCCGGCTTATCGGGATCCTCACGAAATTAATTACGCATCCAAACTTATCATCATCATTGACTTTCGAAGAATTGAAAGGACTCAACAACGTCGCCCACCCAGGTGAGAAATTAACGGTACGCACCGCCGTCTCAAGGCGTCCGCCCGGATAATCCGGTAAAGGTGTAAGTAGCAAGCCTTTACTGTATAACTTATGCCGTAAAGGCTCAGTATCACTGAGTATACTGAAAGCTTGTTTTTATATAGGTTCACCTGTCAAAAGTTAGATAATATATCGATCAGCTAGTTTGCAAGTGGATGAAAACGCTTAAAAAGACGATTCCTTCCTTGGTTCCAACTCGGCGGCCCTGTGAGCACTATATTTCTCGACTCCGCATTTTCCGAAGAGCTTCCGTTCTACCGCCTTAATGGGGAATCAACCGCGGCGTCAGCGCTGACGAAGAATACTTTCAGAACGTGATCATTTGTATGACTATGATCCCCGCTCATGATTGAGATTGAAGGTGAGCACTTAGAGAAGAAGCTGTTGGGCGCAAGGAACAGGTTGACAAAAGTAAACCGTAGTTCTGCCATAGTCGACGTTGCTCTGTAAGAGACACTCCCGTGCACATCTGCTGTCAGTTCACGGCCACCATCGCTTTCAAAAAAACCGGCCGAGTTTGCTTCAATCCTCAGAGGTGGTTCCCTCCTCCAGATACCGCTCTTCAGCTCTGAACCGTTCAGCGTTAAGTCTTCTTCTAGGTTGTTTGCAATAACAAATTGTACACTGCGATGCGAGGATGCATCTCGTTGCGGTGAGTTCTGAGCCACATAGAGGATTTCCTCAAGCCGCCTGTTCTCGAATGCTGGCGCACCGCCCACGCTCGGGCTTCTGTTGTCCCTGTTGACTGGTCCGAGCATTACATCATCTTGCCACTGATTCCTCATTCTCTTCACGCTGGATAGCAGCTCCAAAAACAGCTCCCGAGACGCAACGGAACCACACACAATAGCCGGCCAAAAGGTTTTCTGCGATGACCGTGATGGACGTACTCCGATAAGCAGTACGTCTTCTTCTTCTTCTGACTTTTTCAGTTCATGTATGCTATCTAGTGGACATGCCCAGACAAGCCCTTTCCGCAATCTGACAATAACAACTCGAGATGTGGAGATCAACGCAAGCACATGCTTCTTGTCCTGGTCATCATCTTCATCTTTGACGTCCGCGTCAGGACCGGGGGCAGCCACAGAGACATTAGCAGTTCCGACCCCTTCCCGAATCGTATCGCGCAAAACCCCCCACAGCTCCCAGATTCCATCTTCATCCGGTTGAGAGTCTGCCAGAACCAACCAGCTGATCACGTGCTCCTGATACCCAAGCGAAGAAAATAAAATTTGCGCAAAAGCTCGTCGCAAGTCGTAACGACTCAGTCGATATCCTGGAAATGAACGTGGTGGACGCATCCACCTCCCGGTTGCTATTCTCCTAGAAGCTTGACACATGAGCTCCAACCTTATCTCGTTCGGCGTACCCTTCAGCAGCTCGTTGATCTTGCTGCCTACGAGCTGAGCTGGGCTCGTCAGCTCTACGTTCCTGGTTCCATTCGTTCCTATTATGGACCCTGCTGTAAATTTCGAAGGGGAGTATAGGGGTTCAATCTGAAGCGTTGCTTCCCTGGGACTTCTCATAGGTTGCGCTTTCGTGGACAATGAACCTGAACCCCCTTCTGATCCGCCAGAGCACTCCGGGGAGGACACTGTGGTTCCTCGAGCGGTCGCACGGTCGGAGGCTGAGGGTTGCAAGCGTCCTTCCCCAGCTGCTTTGGGCCTTTTGGTTTCTGCGAAGAGACCCTGGGCACTGCTCGTGATCAAATCGATAACCGCCGCAGGTCTGCTCAGTAGATTGCTAGAGGTAAGCAACTTGAAGCCTTGACCTTGGAGTTGCTCGAAGTAAAATTTGGAGCTCATATTCTGAAGCCCGTCAAGAGTTGCAAACAGGTGTCGCGCCTGCAGGGGTTGAAACCGGAACTCAGCATCCTCCACGTTGCCGACAAGCGCTATCATATTCCGAGCAACGGCGAAGAGTTGTGATCTGTTGGAGCTGGTCAGGGTCCACTATTGATTTCCAATTAGCCAACAACAGAAACAGGTTCGTAGTGAGTGGGCGGAGAACCGTGTCGCAGTGGCAACCACGAACAGCTGCTGCTTACCAAGCTCGCTGGAGAGGCCGAAATGGAGAGAGTGATTTGAGTAGCATGAACTTCCAGATTCTTGAAGTAGATCCTTCGCGTTTTTTGCTCGCTGACTTCTTCTTCGTAGAGTTCAAGAAGATCGCTCTGAATGTCCTCTACTAATTCTTCAAAACTGCGCGGTTCGTTGATGCCCATAGCTGCATAGAGAAACTGCCGGAGGCGAAGGACGATTTCTTCGTCGATTCTTAGGTGCACATTTTGCAGCACAACGCGAAGCTCGTTTATGACTTTGACAGTCAGCTTCTCCAAGTTGAATTCGCAGCACAAGTTGATTCTCAAGATGGCCGGTCGCCCATCGTTGCCTCCGTTAAGGAGTTCATCGGTTGAGCCCCCTTTCGCCCTAGGAATTCCGCTTCCAACTTGCGCGCTCAATCCTTCCTCGCGAGTTGAATCTAGATTTTCCGGTCGCATTTCACTCTCCGTACTTGCCTGCGGTGTCGGGACTTTGACAACGGCGGGGCTAGAGGAGGCCCGTAAAATGTCGTAGTGCTTTGCATCCAACAACTGGTTGTCAATTTGAAGATCGCCAATGTTGAAGTCAAGATCTAGCTCACCCTTAGGCCTCTCCAGATGTACGATAAGATGCAGATCGATCACTCTGGCGTACATAATCTCAACGGGCGTAAGGTCCACAAAGGATATGCCAATGCGGGGCATTACAACAACCAATTTCGCTGACAAGTCCTCCTGCGCAAAGTGCTCAAGCCCGCCGTGCCAATCCCCGGCACCGGGATGCGCTTTCGACGCCAACATCTCAACCGGGGCGTGAGACTCCGGTTTTCTGCCCCATCGAATCCCTTCGTCATCTCGGCTGAAGGCGGAAAAGCCTTGACCGATGAAGTTATCCCAAGGTAGAAAGTCCGGGACTGATTCACTTCCCTTCTCAGCCTCACCGCTCGACGTTTCCTTCTCGTCGGCAAAGGTGACGATTTTACAGGACCTCTCGACCTCGACGGACACGAACACCGGCCCACTGCCGAAGAAAATTTGCTCTGATTTTACCTCTTCAATTGAGAGCTCGAACGACATCTTCGCAGCCCCTTGGGAACCCTCCCCCTCTCCCATCAGCCGGACGACCAGGCTGGGGATCGTTGTGACGTCACGGCGTTGCCTCCCTAAAGACGGCGGAACGTCCCATGAATACCTTGCGCTTTGAAAAGGGCGCAGTAACCACACTCGTCCTTCGTGACCCAGCTGGTTGTACGCGATTCGATGATTCCGACATCGGTTTCTTATCAAATATGGCGCTCGGTCGAGGTTCTCAGCATGAATGACGAGCTTAGGAATATTGGTTGCTCCCAGCTTGGTACTGGCAGTTGCTATGTACTGCTCACCGGTTTTTGGGTTGTACATCTTTACGGGAAGTATGTCGTCGAGAGTCACGGGTACAGCATGGCTCCAGAACCACTCACTACTGCCCCGCGGCGATGTTAGTCTAACGAACACACAGGCTTCGGAGGGCGGACTTGTTGTGTGAATCATACTCAATTGGCCTGGTTTCAGAATGCTGACGTGATCTCGAGGGACCATGCCCTGGATGTTCATAAACGACGAATCGCACCATTCAAAATCTCGATTCGATTTGTTCTCAATCCATAATGCGTTGACTATCCTCAGGAGCACTGTGTTGGTTGAAGTGTGCTTTCCCTGAATCCGCATCAGGAGCTTCAGAGAGTAGCCTTGGACCTCTAAGTCGATCACATCGTGAACTGATGCCAAATTGATGGTCTGCGGTCTCCCCCTCGTACCTCCCACCGTCCTAATTGATATGAAGGGTCCTTTGAACGCAAAAAAGTGGTTGTAATCGTTGGAGGCCGCGGATCGCGCTGGGAGAATTGTCGTACCAGAGCGCGAATCCGGAGGACCGGATTCCGGCGACCAGGTTTGAACTTCCAAATCTATATCGGAATCGTTTGATGTCCAATACGGTGCAAAGGCAATCAACGTGCGTCCATATTCCTCCTCACGGACATCCATGTGCACTGGCGATTCCATTGCCTTGCAGCCGTAGATAGGGAGCTCTGAGGGTTTCTTATCCGTCTTCATCTGCACCGTCACCTCTGCGCCAAAAGGAAACGATGTTGCTGATGGGTCTGCACTCAGAATGTCGTTGCTGAAGGCCACCTTCAGCACGATGCTGACGGGGTCTGGGTCCACAGAGTGGAAACAGACCCGCTCGTGCTTAGCCAGCTCTGCGACAATACCAGAGTCACAGTCGCGTCCACTTGGTTGAAGCTGTAGCCGCAGCGGACGTGGCAGTCGATTGATGATGGTGAGTGGTGGACACGCTCTGACGTCAAGCATCTGTCTGCTGAAGCCAAAGGTTGAGCTATCAGTTGAGTCCCTCACGATTCGGTTAAGCACAAGGTTGAAAATCTGCTCTCCGGGTTCCTTGCTGCGGCAGGTGAGTATTGTCTTTTGCGCTGAGGCGGGAGCATTCAAGTTTGCAGGCGGGTGTGTTTCACCTCCCGCAGCAGCCTTTCTCGGTGAATGTTCAAACCCTACATGATCACCCCTGCTATCCTTGATGAGTCGAGTATGACTTCGATCCTCTGCCAACGACAGAGCAAGGAGCTGTGTCATTCGAAACGAGTCGCTCCACAGGTACTGACCACCAGCTTGGAACTTCGGTCTCATGACAAAATCCACATCTGCCATCGCCAATGGGACTTCCCAAACTTGATCAGGAGCAATCACATGTGGTGTTGAGGATTCCTCCCTCACACCACTCTGGGATGAAGCGGACCAAACGGGAATGAAGCCAACGAAAGAGCCACGTCCACCCAGGTTCGCGACACAAAAGTAACAAAACGTTTGAGGTTCTGGCCGGTACTAACAGCACAGTCCCTCTCACTCCCCCTCAGTTGTTTTGTGTTTTAACATACCTTGATCTCCAAAGGAACTTGCAACCGATTCTCCAGCCTGTGTAACGACCTCGCGGTTGCTACGGGGATGCCATTGTGCATGGAAACGTCCCAAACTAGTGGATGCTACGCGAGTTTGTGAATATGAGATGCGGAAATAAAGTTAGTTTGGCAGCGAGAAACCCGGATAATCTGCAACACGAATAAAGAGGGACACCGGTGCATGTTTTTGAACGCTTTGGTTATGAACATGGCGTCGTGTTCTGCTTACCAGCTGTACGAGTGCTTCAGGAGAATCCTTCACAAGCTTCGCGATCTGCAGCCCTTCCTCGGCAGCTGACAGTAACGTAGGTTTAAAGCCTTCTACTTGAATTACGCATCTGAAAATCCCGCCTCTAAGCTCTGCTCCGAAACTCTCCCCTACCATCAACTGCGATTTCGAGATCATCACGTGGTACTCTTCGCCGCTTTCGATTGTCACGGCTTCCCCCTCCCTCGAAGGCAAAACATCAATGTCTTGCCCAGTACGATTTCGTACGCAATACGCAGCCACGCTTGGTCGGTCCACGTCGTTCATAATCAGGTCCTCTAGCTTTCCTTGTACGATGTTCTCAACCGCGGTTTTCAGTGCCCGAAATATTCTGACTGAACCCTTAATCGTCAATGGTGTCACGTTTACCATGAGCTCACGATCGGATTGAACGAGCACTGCACGTTGACCGGACGTGGTTGTTGCGGTCAGCTCCAGCTTAGAGGGTTCCAAGCCAGGTACCCACCATCCTTTGCTGGAGTCAAACAAACCTATGCTCAGCTCCGTATGAAAATACAGAATGGATGACAACGACGCGCGGATGGTGCTCCCTTGCATTCTTGCTTCCAGGATCGGGAGGTACTGCTCGGAGTCTTCGCTTGTGATAAGAATTCTCGCTCCCGCGACTGACATGTAGACGCGAACAGATCTGTTTTCACTAGCCGACGAAGATTGTCCGAGATCCCTGCTGCCAAGGGCTGAGAAGGAGTTCACCATTCGGTTCCCGACCGCCACTATAAGATTGGCATCCTCGACTGCTAACCGGCAAAGAAGTGAGTCGCAAGATACGCTCAACAAAAGTAGCCGATTCTGTACATCGGACATTTCTATATCGATTCCGACGTCCGCAGGAAACAGGAGCGGTGTCTTCAGGCCCGGGGAAATTCCGGCTCGCTCTGAATTCTCGTCCATACCGTTGCTGACGAATAACTGCAGTCCTTTGGCTGATACTCTTATTTTTCTATCGAAGGAAAGCGACGACGAGTCCGATAGCACGTTCAATCCTCCGCGCAAAACTACGGAACGGTTGTCATCCTCAGTCTGCTCGGCGTAGAGAATGACTTCGAAGTCCGGTAGATCGAAAGATACATGCAGTCCAGCGTATGGAGTCTCCATCACAGGTTTCGAAGTAGCAAGGTAGGGCACGAAGGGAGGTCCCAGATTTAGGACTTGCAAAACCATCTCCGGAACAACGACAACCGACAACTCCGACGCTGATATTTCTATTGTAAGCTTCCCCAGATACGGTTGCCTGCAGTCAAACTTGAGAAGCGATTCCGTACTCCGGGTAGTGCCGCCTTGGGTCATCACCAGTTTCCTCTTATTTACACCTCTCCGCCTGTCTTCCAGGGAACAGAAACGACCATCTATGCTTGCGGTCAAGAATTTATCCGGCCAAATAGCGAGACTCCCTCCGATGTCCATGAAACTCGCACGGAGGACGGCAAGATTGTCGCCAAGGTCGGCGCCTGCAGACACCGTAAGCTGCAAATTTGGTATTTCGAATAAGCTTTGTATGAACGGGGTCTCCTCCGGGATCTTGTTGCTCGTTTCTAAGTTGAGTTTCATCTCCTCCTGAACGTCCATTCCCCCCTTCATGTCAATTGTTGGCTCACTAAAGTTCTCGCTTAGAACGCAGTACAGTTGGGTATATTGGGCTTCGCAAAGCTGTAAGTCCAACTGTTCAGGTAGCGTCCATCTGGCTCGAAACGCAGGAAGCCTGGAAATATTTGAGTGTTCGTATCCACGGTGATGCAGGTTTCAGTGAACGCCCGTGGTCTAGCTCTGCGGAGCTTGGTGTGGACAAGGTATCCAGATACTCTTGCATGTTGTTTTCCTACCTCTTGTGTGGGTCTATGTCGTCTATAGTCTGAACGACCCCATCACATCTTTCTCCGTAGCGTTGTCGCCACCAGTCCACCTTCAAGAACACCTTCGCATTCTTGAGAGATGGACGGGAATAGTCCATGCTCACAATTTCAGATAATCTCTTCAATCCGTGATCAGGGTGAGGATACAGAACGTAAATAGCCATATCGTCTGCTTCTACACCAAAGGCGAAGTGATAACCCTCCGACGCTGGATGATTGCGGACCCAAAGCCACCCTAGTTTTATGAGAACACCCTCACAAGCGTTGGTAGAGTTGCGCGGAAGGAGTACGGTCACGTTGTGGAAATCGAACTAGAAAACCGAAGTTCAGTTGTCTTCGTAAGACCGGACTTGTTCAATGAGCAAGCGAACAACCATAGACTTACGTTCACTTCAAAATTCGGAATTGTTTTCTTCGAAGCCTCGATTTCATCCGTAAAAACTTCGATGATTTGAAAGTCTGGAGAACCGGCACCTATTTCTGAAAGATCGTGCTGTATGCAACGGACGTAGCTCCTCAGCTGGGACCAGAACTTCGACGTATGTACGACGCGGAGATATTTGAACTGTCCCTTCAGGACGACCTTTTCCAAGTTAGTATCGGATACAGAGAACGACAACGAATCATGAGCGTCGTGGTCTCGCTTGTAATGCACGACTGCTTGATGATCTTCTAGCTTAGTGCTGAGGTTCTTCACGTGGAGGTTGTCGAGCTGGTTATTCACGGACAGGAAGGGCAAGTGATCAGAACAAAATGCGAGAGCCGGTATGGCCCCGTGAACCCAACATCACGCGAAAACCTCGAGTAGTAATTCGGTTGAATACAACTATTACCTTTCCTCGCGCCGCAATCGTTCCGCTGTTGAACATCTCCACGTTTGTGGAGCACTGCCCTATGTCCAGAAGGCCAAGATCGCCGGAGTCTCTACTCGTTAGGAGCACTGAGAGTCCATCAAAACTCGTCCTTACCGTAAGGACGCCTCGACGTTGCACGAGCGCCGTGGAGAGGTTCACCACGCCTTTCGCCTGTATTTATACGTAGGCAACCGGGAAACAAGAAAACACGGAGCATTCATGCCAGGGTAAGTGGTGTTCTAGCGGAGACACAATTCATATGCACTGCCATGACGCCGACGGCCTGGCTGTAATACCTGATGCTTTACGGTCCTGGCTGCATTGAGAGCTGTAGTTCCCACAGATTCGAACGGGTCAGCACCGCTTGGATTTTCGTAGAAGAATCGGGCTATCTCCATAACGAATTCACGCTCAACCACTGAGCTGAGCATCTTCCACGACAGATTGAAAACTTGTTCTCGCAGTTCATAATTGTTAGTGTAGTCCACCTACACCGGTTTCAAACAGCAACGGGCGTCAGTACTTGAAACGGCAGGTCAATCTGCCGGGTACGAAAACGAGCGAAAAATTGATTCATTTGGCTACGCACGTTCGTAATCGCCTCGGTAGATTCACCCTCATCGACGCAAGCAACCAAGATAGGTCGTGAAGATAGTTCGTCGATGATTTCTACTGAGCAAAGTCTGCCTGCGCATTTAAGCTCACGTGCAGTATCTTCAATACTCGCCTCCAAACCCGCAACATGGATTCTCATCAAGTCGGACGACCTGTGATTGGCGGGGTTTCAGGTCATTCTGAGAATCGTCGACGAACAAACTCAGTCGATTGGCCATCTCTTGTAAGCCTTACCGGTTTGTGAGGCGTACGTTCACGTCGGTAAGAGAAAGCTCTAGCTGCATCTCCGGAACGGATCTCCTCGCTCGTGTTGGTTTAAGGCTTCCCCTTCTAGCAAGCTGTCGACCGATTAATGTACTGTACTCCACTCCCCCAGTTGGATGATTTTCGCGATACGGTGACTTGATCCACATGGCAGCTAGCCTTAGCAAGTGCCAGTACACTTCTTGTTCCAAACGAAGCGAGACAGAGGGTAAAACTCCCTTCGTCCGTAACTAGTAGAGACAGATGAGCGCATGAGAGAAGAATTTTCGCCTCCTCAAGATTGCTGGGAATTTCCTACCTTGTGATAGTTACCTAGTTTCTCGTCCGGTACTATTTGATTCACGACCTCAAAATCCTGAAGAACCTCAAGATCAAAATTAAAACTGGCTGGGCACAAAACCGTATGACCTTGCTCGGCTATTTCGCTAGGATAAAGCACCGCTTGGACTTCTCTGAGCTTCAGCCGATACGACGAATAGCACACACTCACTTCGTCGAAACGCTCGAGTCGCCTTTGACCTAGTGTCACAATATCAACAGTTCCCAGGTCCAGCGCAAACGTTGGATCTTCTTTTGTCGCACCTGGGTAACGCAAATCGTAATTGTAAGATCAACCTCGTTTTCTGAACCACGCGAGTGAAGATACCTTCTAGAGCTTACCAGATATTAGCACTCGCGAGGACTGGAAGAACATATCCACCGTCAGAGGTTCCTGCTTGGCCAGAAATACGGACTCAAGCTTCCTCCTCAGGTTTTCTAATCGCCGCGCCGCGACATCACCGAATGCATCGATGACGTCGTGGATGCTTTCCGGAGGTTTCCAGAACGATGTCAGCATTACCAAACAGTTGGAGGAGAGGTCGACGACGAACTCAAACCCAGAAACCTACAGATTCGTTCCACCAGAAGAAAACAGTTCAGAAGGACTAGTCTGATTAATTCCTTCGAAATTCCGCAGGGGGTGCTTACGGCAGATTGCAGACTAATACGACTAACGACACCTTCTGATGTTTCGTCTTCGTGTTGGACATAGCGCATAGCTCCGATACAACTTGACACGGCAGAAGATCTCGCAAATTCCGCTGATTTATCCAATTCTGGGTATAGCAGCTTTTCATGGAACTGCCGCCTTAGTTCTTCAAGCTTGATGTTCTTCACATCGCGTGGCGTCAACACCCGGCTCTGATTTTTGAAAAGAAAATAAAGTACCCGTTGTTTGTGTACCACATCCAAGTTCCAGTTGGCAGCACGCGTCCCTTTAAAACTATTATCACGAAACATACCTGTTTCTCAATATCCCATGACTCTGCAGTCCCGAGGAATACCTCAACCTGTATGTTGTCAAGCGTCGCTAGCAGGATGCCAAGCCGAAGGTCCTCGATTCTCGTGTCCAGGAAGGGTACACGACCACTGTCATCGTCGACGCTGAACAGAGCGAGGGATCCCTTCACGACGAGGACGTTTATACGATGTCTCTCCATGCCAATAAGGTCCAACGGCGCTATCTCGGAACTCAACAGGTTGGGCTCATCTCGTACGTCAAGTTGCCCTTCAACTTGGGGATTTCGATTGCATTCGACAACCTGCCTTGAAGTTTCGTCCCGGGCGCTGTCGGAGTCTATGTTCAGCCTATGGACTTCTCGTAGCCCATAGTTTTCGGTACCTACATTGGCAACGAGTGGAGTATTTCGATCTCAGTCTTTGCCGTACATGACTTAGAAACTCGACGCGCACCGTACCCCTACGATCTCGCGGTGATCCGTTCCAACCCTCGTCGCCGCTTCGTTCAAGTTTCTGACTCGCGGACGAGCTTGAGGAAAACATTGAAATGAAGCCTCTCCTAGAGGACGGACGAGTCGTTTCGCTTGTGGAGCCTTTTCTTATAGCTTCTTCGCTCTCGATTCGTTCGTCGCAAATCGTTCGATAGAGAAGAATGTCCTCTATTCGGAGTCTCCTCTCCATGTTTTCTATCAGCTCAGACACTTCAGCATCCACTGGATTCCCCGACCTCCTGGAAGTCACCAGAGACATCCTCGCACTTATGTACATCTTCATGTTAAGTCTCCACTTTCGCATTTCAGAGGCAGTAGATGCCCGTCTGTCCTCCACGGTTTTGTTGAAACCGGGGATTAGCCTCTCAAACGCCAGCTCCCACCATTCCCTCCCATGAGAAGGACGAAATGCGAACCGACCTGGAAAGGTAAAAGTGCATCAATCAAATGCCTATATTCGGCTCAAACAGTGAACCAGGCAGATCGACGACGAACACGTCAGCATTCGCTTGATTTCCCGTACCTTTCTTTGTCAGCGAGATTATCTCATTCACGAACCGCAGCAGGCTTTGGTACTGGAACTGGTCAAGAGCGATGTCCAATCTCGGGATCGTGACTTCAACTTCAGCGAATGGGCGTTCCAACAGAAGCTCTTCTATCCTCGCCGAACTTAGGAACTTAGAGTTCAGCCTGGAGACGTTTGCGCGCGCATGGACCGGTCCGAGAAGCGGTCTGACAAATTTGCTGGAATGAAACGAGGAGATCTCCTCTCTTATTTGCGCACTGTAACAGAGAGGGGGTGGTATAAAAGCAGTTTACCTCAGTTTTGGGACACAATACGTGCTTCTGCTACAGCATCCGCTTACCGTGACTTCCCAAGAACCGTAAAGGGCTCTCGAAGGGGAGCGACCCCGACCTCGAAGTTAGCGAGCTTGATTGTGGAGTAGCACAACGGCCTGTTCTCCTTGTCCTCACCAACCAGCGACTTCCAGTGCTCATCTGTGGGATGAATGATGACTTCTTTGGATGCTAGTTGCAAAGAAAACGCCTCCTTCGAGGAGGTAAGCGCATCCTCGTATCGAATTACAATATTTCTGAACTCGAGTTGGAGGTTCCCAGTAATGCGGTGAAACAGCCTCGATGTTATTCGGCTTTTCCATCTGCCCAAAACGAGAAGAGAAAAAACAAAGGAGAGAAAGCGTTTAGGCGATTTGGTGTATTTGCTTTCCTGTCTGTTCTGCACTAGACATGGCGAGACCGTGCGCAAAGAGTCTCTGACGTACGTTGATTGTGAATCGCTGCTTCCAGTTAAAGTACTATTTCTTTCCCTCCAGTTAATCTCACGTAGAGTATCATCAGCGTGCAGCCGAGCTCGTTTGATTCTCATACGCCCCTTTTCGAACGATTCTCGGCCCTGTTGCCTTTGGGGCTTGGCGAGGACAGCGATGTTGGACAGCTTTACTAGCACCGGCTTGTCCTGTTGTTTCCATGGAATCTGCCCATGTTCGCAATCAATGCAAAGATTCAGTGAGCATAGAAGAGATTGAAAAAATCTGAGTCGATGTACCCTTTCGGGAAGGTACATCTAGTACTCGCAGGAGGTGCGGGTTTACTCCTGATCTGAAGTCGGCTATTACCTCAAAGCAAAGATGCTCGATTGCGCTAGCAGCGACGTGAAGAGGAGCATCAATCCCAACAGACTCAAGCAAAATCGAAAGCGCCTGTTCACGCAATTCCAGATCATGCAGTTCCAGCTTCCCTGTCCATACTGCTAGCTTCACCTTCTCAGCGTCTAGGCCAGATACGTAGTCCCTCAGAATCCAAGCTAGATTTTCAACAACTACACTTTCGAACATTGTGAAACTCCATTGAACTCAATATGACAACGGCAACGCATCTCCAGATCGTGAACAGAAACTGAAGCAACCTGCCGTTGAGTGTTCTATACACTCCAAAGCCGACAGAAGTGATTCGCTTCAAAAAAGCTTGTTCAACAATACACGCTGGAATCTCCAGGGTGTCACTGGTTTTGGGAGGTTTCGGGTTCGACTCCATTTTTTGGTTTTTGAAATCTTAGCTCGGGTATGTTTTGAATTTCGATGTTGGCACATGGTTGGAGGTGCGAGGGCACGGTTTAGCAGGGCTCAAGTCTGCGGTCCTTGAGTAAGGCGCTGAAACGGAGTTCGCGCTTGGTTGTTTCTTTTTGATAAGGGTGCGCGTATGGAGCGGGTAGAGGAGATTTGTGGCTTGAAGCCTGGTGAGTAATGCGCTAGTAGGCACGGGCAGTTTCCAAACGTTAACGCGTGGCTCGATGTCAAGCGAATAGGAACATTCCTTGGAAAGGATTTCGCGGCAGCAAGATTCTTCGTGCAAAAAGTTGAACAGGGATAGAGGTTGGGACGTGCGTACTCAATCGCAGCGAACGAGTGCTTCCAACGGGGGCACTGGGACACTAGTATGCTCCTGCCGCCGCATTGGGCTGCAGTCTTCTGCGGCAGCCGTGAGTTCGACAACCAGCAGACGAAGAAGAAAACGTACGGTAGATTGCGAATTCTCGGTCAGGGTACGGAATAGTTCTGACGTGCGCCTTAAAGCGTGGTCAGTTATTCACTATTGGGACGTTCTTCCTGATGCCAAGGTCCGAGAGTTTACCTACCTCTATCTCCAGGATGCGGCCGTACAGACCGATTGCGGAGGTCGCGAGAAAAGAACGATGTTAGTAAGGGTTTTCGGGAGCCTACCAGATCCTGTCCAGTTTAAGTACGGGTGGTATGTAACTACGTCCCGCTCATGCCCCCTATGGACTACGTCCCGCCCAGTCCATAGGGGGCATGAGCCGGTCCTGTCTAGTGATTGTATTGAGAGCTTGGGTCAGGAGGCGCAAAAAATAGCTGAGAGAATAAGAGGACTCTACCGAAACGGATCGTGGAACATGAGAGCAAGTATAAGCACCGCTGTAGCTAGTTGGGAACTTGAAGAAAGCCAGCAGAGGGTGCTTTCATGAGGAACTGCGTCTGATGCTCCTAGCTCGATATACCCGGTTGGAGCGCCTGCTGTTTGCAAGGTGGATTGGTATGAGCGTCTACGCGTCAAAGAGAGCTTTCCTCAAGGGGGTTTGGGAGGAGAGCGAACTTATCGAGCAACGGACCACTCCCGAAACGGATGGGATCACAGGAAACCAAGACCTTGCTGGCCAGTATGCATATATATTTATCCCTTGAACCACAACAAAAGTATGACGAAAACCTCATCTTATGGAATTGCGCCAACTGTTGAATCGACCCATTCCGGACAATGTGTTAGCCGACCTGCGCCTGCCCCACTTCTCCCCAATTATACGCACTCCGGGCTTCTGAAGAAGAGGATGGTTTCATCTCAGAGTTCCGACGCACAGCGCGACTGCACCTGGAAGCCACGCCCTATGGGAGTTGAACAGACGATGACCTTTTAAGCCTTTCTATAAGCGCATATTATCCAGCTGCCCCGCTGTGAAAGGCGCCAGAACTCGACGACATACGCGGATCTTGAACCTGTTATACCCCGAACTTCGGCCTATCGTCAAGTCCGGGGTTACGTTAGTCTGGACTCTGGGGTTGAGTTTGAGTTTGGAAATTGGAAAATACTGCTGTTTGGAAATAAGTTCGTACATGATAGTAAAACAGGTACGCGGGCCGTACCCGGAACCTCTTCTGATTCCGAAACCCGCCCTGGGGTACACGCGAAACGGATAAAGAGCTCCAGCACCAGCATCAGCACGCAGGAGACGACCAACGCCACAGGTCCACAACACAAAAAGGAACGAACCAGGGCAGAGTCTCAAGCCGCAGCCGATCCAGCCGCTTCGTTTCTCCACCAGCTTCGCAGCTACGACCGGAGCTACCAAGACCTGGGAATTGGCGAGTCTGACATAGTAGATTTCTACCAGGCGGTCTTCAAACTTTACTCGCGCACCAGCTGCACGAAATGACTGCAAGGAGTCACCGGACGACTCACCGAGATATCATAAAAAACCCTACATGTGGCAAAAGGTGGACCCGCCACACCGGACTTGTCTCAACTCCCGCAGCTCCGCCCGCAGACGGCGGCAGTCAACCGATTTGAACCAGGAACCAACAACAACCAACTTCCGGGGGGACAGGTCTCAAATTACAATTCGAGGACGGCCGTGACGGCGGCTATCGGACAGCAAAACATCAACCAACGACCGATCATCAATCAATATCAAGGGAGGACAGATGTCCTAACTTCATTCGACTATACCGCAGCCTTCTTCTTCAGGTTCATTCAGAGCCTAACTACCCTGAGAAGCGAGAGACAAGACGCTGATGACGCGCGTCTACCAAAAAAAGCAGCATTTGAGAGCCACAGGGTCAAAGAAAGCTCCGTGAGCGGCCTTCCGTGTCATCGGGACCAGCACCACACGGGGAACCGGAGCGCATTGCACACAATACCCCAGATCGCGGATCAGCCAGCGGGGCTGCAGCTCTAGTAAGACCCGCCGGACGCCCAGGACAACAGACACAGCAGGCCGCGTTGAGGCAGTTCCACGCCACGGTAGGGGGGTCTTCTTGGGGACCTGAGACGACACCGGTCTTACCTACCGGTGGACGTTTAGGGTAGGTCTTACCTACCCTCAGAAACGTCCGCCCGCCACGACAGGATGATGTGGCAACCTCTTGACTTCACCGCCGTTCTTTGCCGAG
This sequence comes from Rhodosorus marinus, assembly GCA_029953675.1. NCBI lineage: Eukaryota > Rhodophyta > Stylonematophyceae > Stylonematales > Stylonemataceae > Rhodosorus > Rhodosorus marinus. The sequence continues at coordinate 40,895 of JAMWBK010000001.1, forward strand.
CGCTGGGGATTTCGACTTCCCACACGCACATGTGGACTTCATCTCATCGCACGCGAGCCTGTTGTGCCACCCAGACGCGATCCCGATACTGCAGAGCTCCATCGCCCGAGGCGTATTCCGGACAGGGATATTCGGATGTTTCAGCCTGAGACACCCAGACCGGCAGGTGTCTCTCCACACTGGCCAGGAGCTGGATCCGGACAACCTGCTGGCATTCAACGAGCGGAAACACATCGGCCCCGAGAAGATCCCGGCCCAGATGCTGACGAGGGCGATCGAACAGATCATCCGGATCCGGTCGAGACTCGGAAATCGGCATCTCTCCTTCAACGCTCTCGCAGCGATCCACGAGACCTTGAAAGCCCGGCTACAGACTCTCCAAGCACTTCAACATCCGCCACCGATAGTCCGGGAGAGCGCGAACCCCTTCTGCAGCCACTACGCACGCAGAACCAGAAGCCTCGTCTCCTCCCGGAGATGTACAGGCAGCCCGCGGGATCGTCGACACTACAGGAACTCCACCGCGACATCCCAACTACCGGAAGAGGACATCGAAGAAGACAACCCACATGTAGAGCTCACCTGCAATCTCCCGGAGCCCTCATAGCCGAAACGCACGCGTATCGACGCGACAGATACACGCCAGGACGCAGAGATGACTCCGGCAGCTCCTGAGGAACGTCAGGCCTCTCCGGTAGCCCTCCCTGCCCGCTCCACTCACAGCACTGCGATGGACACCCAGGACAGCCAGGAAGCAACCGACAGTTAATGCCAGGCACACGCAGAGGAATAAAACGACGACGGGATGAGCCTAGGTTCTGCTCCGATCGTCAGGACTGGATTCAACGCTGGAGTGACTTTGTACAAGAAACGGAAGGGGGGAGGCTGTGGACGCGCCTCACATACTGTCCGGTCCCTACCCGACGCTTCGTACCCCGAGCGCACGTCAATACCCGGAGCAGCCTACTCCGAGTGGCCCTGGAGCTCGCACTGGATCGATCTGCCATAACGCACGCAAGCCTCCTTCTCATCGGGGGGCCCAGGCTTGGTCCTCGGCTACACTGACCCGGAAATTGGCCCATGGGTCGCACACGTTCTGGAGGGAGAGTTTCACGCCGTCTGGAAGGCTCTTAAAGATAAAGGCTCCCAGCCAAAGCCCATCGGTGAGCCCCTGGGAGCGACTACCACCAAACAACAAACGCAGTGGCGACACAAACGAGCACTGAAAATCGCCCATCTGGGACGCCCCCCCTCTCAGACGTTGCACGCAGACTTGAGGCCACTAAAATGGCACCGTTCACGCAAGCTACCTGGCGACAACTCGAAGGGCTGTTCCCGGAACCGCAGGATTTACCACTACCGGACGCCATCGACAGGCTCTACAGCCCTCCTCTCCCAGGACAGTGACACCCTTCGAAAAAGATGGAACGTCAGACAAGCGGCAGACGAAGGCCTACTTGCTATGGTGGCTCGGCTCACCCAAGGCACTAGCCCAGGTCCGAGCGGACTCCGCGATGAACATCTACAAGGCCCCAATCAGGAGGTACAGGTGGTCCTCATGCGCTTCCTCAGGCAATTAGCCACCGGGCACGAGAAGATCGCACCAGCTCTGACCCGTGCGCTGCGCAGCAGCCGATTATTACCGTTCGCGAAACCTTCAACGACGCCACACACGATGCGAGAACAGGCATTCGCCCGATCGGGGTCCCCGAAGTCCTGAGGAGGGTGGCAACATAACGGATGCTTCGACCAATCACATACCGGGTCCGTGAATTCCTGGTCCCTCTACAACTCGGCATCGGCGTCAGCGGTGGCTGTGAGCGCTCACTACATGCTATACAAGCCCACCTCTCCTGCCAACCCGACGATGTAGTCCTACGCCTAGACCTTGAGAGTGTTTTCAACCGGATCGATCGCAGAATTGACAAGCAAGTAGTGGACCACCATTTTCCCGGAGTTGGACGCTGTGTACCGCCTTGGCTATGGAGGTGACAACACAGAGTCCCCCAACACTTGGCGGCTGGCGGTCTAGAAACGGACAGGACCAACCCGCCTCGAAGAGACTGACGCTTCAAGCACCAACCGGTGCACGACAAGGCGATCCCCTAGGACCGGTCTTGCATGCACTCTCCCTGGCAGCTTTCCTCGAAGCTCTACGAAGACTGTGCGGTCTAGAAACGGACAGGAACAACCCGCCTCGACGAGACTGACGCTTCAAGCAACAACCGGTGCACAACAAGGCGATCCCCTAGGACCGTTCTTGCATGCACTCTCACTGGCAGCTTTCCTCGAAGCTCAACGAAGCAAATTCCCAGATCTCACCATCGTGCCATCCACGATGAGGAAACGCTCGATGGACAACTACGAACGGTCAAGGATGCGCTATCCTCGTGGTTTTCTGACTATGCTTCCTCCTTTCCCGGTGATGCCCTTCCCTCGTGCCGTCATGGCCCAACTGTACGGCTCCCTCGTCGTCTTCACAAGCCTCTCGCGTTGGGCTTGGACTTAGTGTGGCAAAAAGTGTCAGATCACCCTCAATGCTCTCTTGTCTGTGATCTCCTTTTCTTTTCTTCCTCGCCTCGTGCTCAGCTCCTCTACTGTCCCAAGTCCTTTGCCTTCCGGCCGTATCCACCCTCTGCGCAAGATGCATTTGTTCCTTTCCGGTTTTCCAGCAATGCAGAGCTCGAACGTCTCGGCTTTGCTTCCCCCTGTTTCTTCTCTTCATGTCCCCCTTCAGATTTCAGGTCTACAAGGCAAACAACGGGCGCGTCACGCTGTGGCAGGCGGTGATCTCCGGAGGGCTGCCGGGGTTCTCCAGCGACGGCAATAGGTGGTCCAGGCTTTTTCTTGTAATTTCCATTTTCCCTCCTCTCAGTGTCTTTGAATAAGCAACGACAATTTGAAACGTACGACCGATTTCCTCTTATTCTTGTGGTGCTTACTGGGCAGGGGGAGGGGCGGCCGGGGCTCTCGCTAGATGCGCAGCTCAGGTTCTTGTTTACTTTACATGCGAGCACGTTCCCAATCCAACTTTGGAGACCAAACAATCAATCCGTCGATTCGGGCGGTTTTCCTAGGAAATAACTGCGGATTGCCCCCCCGTCTTGCGTACTCTGCCGTTTATTCGAGGGAGCTGTGCGAACAGCAAACACGCGAGAAGTCCTCCCTGGGCAGGAACCATCGTCAATTAAATCATCATCGTTTTTTCCAAGACAACAACCCTGAGAGGAAGAAGGCGAGGCGAAACCGAGAGAAGGGGCCTCTAAAACTATGAAGTCAGTAGCTCCTCCTGTGGTCAAGCCAGAAACGTATCGAGAACTCGTGGGGAGTTTGATACGTCTTGCATAGAGGACACTGGATATTCTTCATGCTGAAGTTATCGATTAAAGTGCGGTCGATTCTTCAGAAGAACCTGCACAATCCGATCCGGAGTCTATGGAAGAGAGGGTATCTGCTCCGGAGGGGACAATCCGAAAGCGGTCAAGAGAAGTGATCCACAAAGGAACGTATCCACCCCACCGGGATAGTGCTTCTGGGCTCAGAAGCACTCCTCCCCAGCACAACTGGAAGCACGTGAAACCCAACGCACAATCAGTCCACCGATGCGTTGAGACGCGTCCTAGATGCTAATAAAGCCAGATGAGGAGGGCGCAAGCGTTCTGTTGGGGACATCACATTGAAGGGTTCATTGACGAACCTTAGACAACATTTTGAAGCAGGAGGTGCTCAACGTTGGAGCGTTCTCCATTTGATCTTTGAATGCAAAATTGGTAACGATTGTCAGTGTTCGTCATGAGGTAAAGGCTACTGGGTCCCAGCTCTTCTCATCGGGGACTGCTCAAGCATGAGGAAATCATTTCAGAAGAGTTGGGAATCTGTGTCGACATGGGCAGGCACGTACCAGGAACGGTCGCAACAAGTTATCTGGCTTTATTAGCATAGCCTAAAACGCTACGCAAGTTATCTTAATCTCGAAGAAGCCGGAAAAGTCATCAAGTTGCATCTACAGAACAGTCGGATGGAGAATTTCTCCTGACCTGGTAACAAAGAGAGCGGTGGTCACGCTTGCGGAGGCTTAAGTCTCCTAAGTCTTGATAGCTAGAGAATAACGCAGGTCGTTACCTGATATGCTGTCCTGCGTTTTCGTATCCAAAACCCTCTGCAAGCTGCGCTTGCGTATCAGAGAGAGCAAAAAGTACAAAAATCGTTCAAAACTAACCGCAGCCTAAAAAGTTATAGAATTATATAAGATGGACGTAAAATTGTACCTAAAATATGGGAAATATATACAAGCAAGATATAAAAAGATATTAAAACCATCAAAAAAGGCGGAAAAAGATACAAAGACCAAAAAAAGACCTGGGAGGCAAGCAGGTGCAGCGGCCCGTGAAAAACGACACACCTTGGTTCCCTTATTTTCTTTTTATCGCTGTAGATGAATACGAACTTTCACACTCCCCCTTGTCCGACACCACTACGTTGGTAAGTGGTTGATCAGTCTTATTGGGCTCCACTAGGAAGGCTTCTAGTAGAAGTGCCGCTTAGTCGAACCGTCGAAAAAATTGTTGCGAGAAATGGACGCTCCATTCGTCCCAAGACGCCTCATCTCAAGTCAAAACAACACACTCCATGGGCCTCCGACCACAAGTTTCTTCAGCATGCGAGGTCGCTTGCCTAGCTACTCAATCCATTATGCGACAAAAGTGAGTTTTCCAATTCACACTTATTCAAACGGAATCTTTGTCGAGAACTTGGTGGTCCTCATCGCGATTCGCACCCATTCGTGTCTCAAATGATTTAAGCAGCCAAGAAACCAACCCAACGTTCTCGAAAAGGTTGGGGGAGATTGCTTTTGGGTCCTTACTCTGGATTCTGATGGGGGGTTCCCACATAAGGGGCATACACGGCTTGGGCACGACGAGCTGGTGAAGATATCTTCGAACAGTGGTACCGGAGTTGAGAAGGGTTCTTGAGGCTGTGGGTGTTAGTCTGTTTGCAGACGAAATACGGGGCATCGGTGAAAGAAATATGGACATCGGATTCTGTTCGATCAACTTTGTGAAACTTGACATCCTCAAAGCGGCGAGTTCAGCATGCAGGGATCGGGTGGTTAGGGGGCGGACCAGGGTTGGGCGGGTAACCATGTCCAGTTCGGGAGGTGGAAAACAGAAAAAATCAGGAATGCCGCGCTGGGTGGCTGGTTTGGGATTCCTCGTGGTTTTGACGGCTCTGGTGTCCCCTGCTTTTGCGCCCCTGCTTGGCCCTCCGAAGTTGTCTGATACCGAAGTCAATCAGAGGCTGAACAAGGTCTGTGAATGATCGAATTAGCTTTGAAACAAAATTTCGCACGGGAGCTGCTTTTCTTGCTTCCCGTGTGCTGATATGATCACCGCATGTCCATCGAACCTTGATTCATTTGCTTCTGCGCAGGTCGTACTGTTCTCTGTGACTGATCAAGGTGGAAAACCGTTCCTCACTGAGACTGCAAAGGAAAGGATTGGATATTTCTTCTTTGATCCGACAGATGCGGAAGCATTTCTCTCCAAGGCGAAAGAGTTTGACGAAAGTAAGGTAGAGAACCAGTAAGGGCTAAATACAATCGTGCTGGTTTGGGATAGCTAACGTCCACTACTTTCTCAGGCGCCAAGATCTTCCCGGTAACGTTGGACGAGGCCTACAAGTTTGTTGCGAGGAAAGGCGGTGACACGTTCAGGTTGATGGCCAATAGAACTGAGGTTGAGGAAGCAGAGAAGATCATTGGATCTAACTTCAGCGGAAGCGCTCCGCTTTTCTTCGTTGATGGAATGTCGTTTCAATCCGCCGACGGAGAAAAGAAGGTGATTCCCCTCTTCTTCGAGAAAGAAGATCTGGAAGCCACAATTGCGAAGCTGGCCCGGGAGAACCCGGCTCTCAAGGATTCGGTAGGGAGGAGAGAAGTACCACAACAGAAACTACAGAAAGTTCAGATTGCTTCTGTGACAGGGAATGCTGTATGAAGATAGCTGAACCTTCCTTCACTCGGTACCATCGTGCACAGATTCCAAGCGAATTTTCCGTGATTGATCTGGGTAGTGCCCTGGACGAGATGAAGTCTGGGCGGAACCCAGCTCTACAAAATGTTGTGTTCTATCCGTCGGAGACTGCCATGGCGTACTTGAGATCAATGCAGGGTAGCGGGAATTAGCCGATTGTACAGTCGCCGGGGCTCTTCCGAACGCAACTCCCTGAAGTTATATTGCGAACCTTCGTGGGAACCTTTCGCAGCGTTCCCCAATCTCCATAGTTTTGTTGGAAGTTTCTCCGCCAGGCCTTTGCGACATTTTTTGTTTTGGGTTCGCTTTCCATTTTGTCGCCAAACATTCACAAAGCTTACTCCAAACCCAGCCTCAACCAATCTGCTTTGGAGTGCTTGAGCCTTGACTTTCAATCAAAAGTCTGCTACAGTTTTACAGTGAATGAATTTGTTCAAAGTAGGGAACCGATCCATCTCTGGATCATCCCCCGGAATCAGAGGACTTGAGACTTAACGTTTTGATCAGATCAGCTTTATCGCCAACTTATGGATGGGCGGCGGATAGAATGTATGCTTACCTCATAATTTGCGGGACTTGCCAAACGTCCGTTGGGATAAATAAGTCAAGAAATTTCGTATCGGGCGTTGGATATTTGAAGAAGTTCATGCGATTAATCGCATCAAGAGAATGAATACCAAAAGCAACTGGTGCAATGCTTTGATTGCTCGTCAACCTTCGAAGACCCGAGGACGAGCAGGCAGATTGATTGTGATTGAAATGAATGCAACAATTTTCTGAGCTCCAACCGCGTCACCAGAACTCTGCACTGCTCCTAGTCCTTGGCGCGGTAGTCCTGCATTCTCCGTGCTCATTGAACAACCGCGTAGCAGATTTGATCAGATATTAGCGAAGCGTTGAGGGTGCTGACACAACTGCATCACGCGTTGCTTTGGCCTAAAAGCCGGGACTGTTCGGTGCATTCTAATGACTGACGGCCAAGGAGGCTCGTCCTGGCGAGGCTGGTCAGGCGGATTGGTCAGACTTCCACGGGAACAAAGGACTTAAATTATAGCGATTGCCTTTTAATTAGGACAATTTAGCGAAATACGCGGAACGCTGGACAGCATATTCCCTGAGGGAGAACGGCGACGTCTACCAACGTGTCGCCTAACCCTGAAGCTAATCAGCGTCAAAAAGCGCGAGTTTCCTAAATCATAACATGTGGGAGTCATAATGCTCACAATAAGTAGCCAATCATGTCTCAGCTTTGACGGCAACTTTAATTTTTTTCGGTTGTCCTAGTCCATATGTGATGACTTGATAAAAATAATATATATATGTAAGTTAATCTCGACCAGTGGACCTCAGGTTCGTGAGCCATCAGCGCTTCAGACACAACGCTTCGAATCAACTGACTGACCAATTGTTTTGTCCGAAGGCTACAGCCGTTGTCCTTCCGCGAAAAACCAAATTCGAGCGAGAGTCGTAGTCCAGTTAGCAAAATTGTCTTTTAGGTACGATTTGGAAACGCAGCAGATGGGAAGAGTGAATATTCTATTGGCCTCTCCGCTTCCGTGATTTGATCTGCACGAGTACTAAAGTATGTTCTCGAACAGCCGCTGCCTCCTACTTAGAAACAGGCGCACGGAATGACCATTCGGTCTAACAGTGCCGAGTGAGATCCTGCTCTTCTGGAAATTGAACACACCCAGGTGCAGCTTATTTCCAGTACAACATAATCCAGCGCAAGTCGAAACTGCGAGTATGTACGGAGGAACTTCTAATCCACTTGTTGAGGTTCTACAAAACACTGCAATCGACGAACGGTTTGTTATATTGAAAGAAAAAAAGTTGTCCTCATAATCGAAAGCTACCAGGCCCGAAAACAGGAGCCCCGAGATGGACAACCCTTTGTGTGGCTGAAAAAATTGCAATTTGGTTGGGGGACACACATACCCGTATCCTCCATAAATCTGCAAAAGGGGGCTGATATATGGTGTGGGATGCTGAAACAGTAGATTGGGGGTGGGGGGAGGGAGTTGTCTACTACCATTTGGTTACAAGGGTACGACTTTAAGGGTAGAGAGCTGAAGTAGGCTTGTTGTGGGGGGAGCGGGGGAACGAACTTCCTTTACCGATCAGCGGGAAGCAAAAGGGGGACTGGAGCTGCTTGGCTGGGTCAAAGAAATCGAGACGAAATGGTGAGTGCGTTCGTTAGCTTGGGAGGTGTCAGTGGGATTTCTGGCATAAGGGGACTGAAGAAAAGTTCAAGGAGGAGGAATCTTGTTTGGATGGACGCTGGGAATGGTAACGGCAATGGAGCTTCCACTGCTCCGTTGCCCAAGGATGCAATGAAGGACCAGAGCGGGATGATGGACCTTGACCTGACCGGTTCAGTGCCACGCAGAAATACGCGAGCTGTACGGGTTGGAGATATTCTGATAGGGGGAGCGAACCCTGTGGTCATCCAGTCTATGATAAACGAAGATACCATGGACATTGACGGATCGTATAGGGCGATAAGGAAACTGCATGAGGAAGGTTGTGAGATCGTGAGGCTGACCGTTCCGTCGCTAGCACATGCCCATGCGGTCGGCTTTATTAAGGAGAAACTCAGAACCGAGTATGAAGATGTCCCCTTGGTTGCAGACGTGCATCACAACGGCATGAGGATAGCGCTCGAGGTAGCTAAGCACGTTGACAAGGTCAGAATCAACCCGGGCCTGTATGTGTACGAAAAGCCGGACCCCAACCGTGTAGAGTACACAGAGGAAGATTTCAAAAAGCTCGCTGAGCAGATGAAGGAAAAGCTCGAGCCTCTCATTGTGAGTTTACGGGATCAGGGGAAGGCCATGCGTATCGGCGTGAACCACGGCTCGCTTGCTGAAAGAATGCTCTTTACATATGGAGATACTCCGGAAGGAATGGTAGAGAGCGCCCTCGAATGTATCAGAATTTGCAGGGAGCTTGATTTCCACAATCTCATCATTTCAATGAAGGTGAGCAATGTGCATGCAGAACACAGGCTTTTTGTCATCGGTCGAGGCTAACCTCGAACACACCTCCTCTGAATATGGATATGCAAATGTGCTTTGTTCTTCTTTCCGGCAGGCAAGCAAAGTACCTGTGATGCTTTCAGCCTACCGACTGCTTGCTCAACGGCTTGAGGCGGAAGGTATGAACTATCCTCTGCACCTTGGAGTGACAGAAGCAGGAGATGGAGAGTATGGGCGTATCAAGTCCACACTGGGAATCGGGACACTGCTTGCTGAAGGTATCGGAGACACCATCAGGGTCTCCCTTACTGAGGACCCAGTCAAAGAAATCCCTGTGGGCTATGGCATCCTTCAGGGACTAGGACTTCGAAGAACCATGGTGGAGTACGTGGCCTGTCCATCCTGCGGCCGTACGCTATTCAATTTGGAGACCGTACTTCACGAGGTAAGCACCAGACCCTCCACTTTCGCTGGCTATGGTTTCTTTTGTCCCATCAGATAGCTACATTGTGACGGTAGGAATGCTGACCGTAGTTTGTGTCACAGGTACGAGAAGCAACCAAGCACATGCCAGGATTAAGCATTGCAGTCATGGGATGTATCGTAAATGGCCCAGGGGAGATGGCGGATGCCGATTATGGATATGTCGGCAGAGGTCCTGGTACGATTGCTTTGTATCGCGGGCGAGAGGAGATCCGCGTGGTTCCAGAAGAGGATGGTGTACAGGAGCTGATCCGCCTCCTCCAGGGGGATGGGGTGTGGGTGGATCCGCCGGAACTGTCAGCGGAACAGGAGGAGACAGTTGAGGCTGAGGCAGTCGCGGCATGATCTAGTCGACCGCGGCTATGCGATCTAACCACGGCGGAGAATTGTTTTTGATCGGTGTCCGTGACTTTTTCGGCTGGAGAATCCGTTCTTCCAAACCGCGCAAATTTCTTGCAGTATTCTGATTCGGTAGAGCTCGAGCTTGGTTAAATATCAGCTATTAAGGAATCAGAATCATTGTGCAGAACTCTTCATGTCTCGTACCCCGCGAACTGCTTCCGGTATGCTGATTCAGTAGACCTCCAGCTTGGTTAAGTTTAAAAACCAACTGTCCAACCATTGCCATTGAGGATTCAGTATCATTTGCAGAATTCGTCACGTCTCATGGGTGATTCGGCCCTAGGCTACCTTACGGAGCTCCAATTGCGTGAAGATCGAAAATCCACGTGAACTCCCGCGGCCATTGAAGCGCCCTGAGACCATCGTTGCTATCCAAGAATGGGGTCTTTGGTACAAAACGCAGAGCAGAATTATGTTGTCTGAAAAAGAATGCGTTGCATGATCTTCCCCTTCATCTCGGTGCTCTCTTAAAGGCCTTCTCCCTCGCTTTGAGGTCCATTTTCTCAGTTGCATGAATGGCTTCCGCAACTCGCATTTGAGTGTGAGAAATGGCTGGTTGGCGCTTCTTGACGGCCTGCTCGGCAATTTTCTCATCTACGCTCTTCCTCTTCTCCTTTTCCTGCTGTTTTCTGCGCAGCTGAAAACCGTACTCGCATTGCTCATAGTACACACGTTCATACTCATACATATAGAAAAGCCTTTCTTCGTGTGGCACGAAAGAAAGAAGCGCACTTGCATCCACAATCTCTTTTGGCTTTAGCACGATGGCACATCCATCCCTCTTCCTCAGCGGTGCCAGGAACTTCGTATAGAAACTCGGGAGGCTGCTTTTGTTCAAGGTTTTGTAGTAAGCCACTGGGAACAGTTGGATCTAATTAAAGCAACGCCGCTCTCAGTTCAAAAATCCTCAAATGCTTTCTGTTGCGTAAGTCCTTACCTTAATTTCGCCGTCCAGCAACCCGTTCAGCATGCCGGCGATGAGAGAAGGGTTCCTCTGCAGGTAGTGCATGGGACGGAAGCTCATCTTTTCTATTGCAGCTTTTTCCAGTCCGAGAGTCCGCAGTCTGACGGCAGACACATGCCCGACTTTCCTTGTACGGCGTTCGTGAGTGATTTCACCGCGTTCTCCTGGGAGCCCCGAAAACGCTCGTTTGCCTGGGTCGATAACGTGCAGCTCTGGTTCCATTGGTTCCCCTTCCGATTGGTGCGCAACTCGGAAAGTCAACGCGAGAAACTTTTCCGCTTCAGTCGAAATCGTGCAAAGATGGGTTACATCCTTAGCTCCAGTCCTATGACCCACCGCCCGGGGCAGGTCAAATCTCGACTTGATCGCACTAGAGAACGGCGCAGTCCAATAACGAGATGCAATGGAATGAATCTCCGTCATCTCTTGAAACAGTCCTTATCGTTTGAACTTCAAATGGAAAAGCAAACCATCCTATCCCTTCCCAAAGCGAAGCTGAACTACTTTACACTTCTCCCAAGCCTTCCAGACGCCACTAGTAACAACCATATAGGTTCGGGGTTGTCACTTGTATGTCCGAGAAGCGCGGCGCGGACGGCGCGGAAGAGGGGTTGGGGTGGAGCGTAGAAGATGAAGATCTTCTTGCAGGTCAGGATTTCTGATACCCCTCTGGTGCTACAGTGACCATACATACGCCAGCGTCTACCGTAATTTTTAGGCATTGTGGTTCAAGACGGGTGCTTGTGAGAGTTACTGGTCTCATTACGAGGATATCAGCTGCACGGAATTGTCAAGCACAAGTGGACTACTGCTATGAGTCATAGCCATAGCAGTCTGGGAGCACAGGAGCTAGAGCAGGTGCCGCGATCTAGGGTACTGGAGGTCACAAAATTGTTTGCTACTTCATTGGTCGTAAGGACCAATCTCATCCACAATCTGTCTCAAAACGAGTGACCAATGTGTCCAGTGGGTTCCACCCTGAGCAAAGACGATGTAAGGCTCACGCAACGGGCCGTCCGCACTCAACTCAAGCGTACTTCCGTCCACAAAGTTGCCATCCGCAAACACCACCTCGTCACCGTATCCGGGTGTGATCCCCGCTGTAGGTTCAATGTACGAACCGACCGGGCTATTTCGTTGCACGCACTTACAAAACTCAAGCACACGCTCCCTAGAACCCAACCTGATCGCCTGAATAATGTCCGTCCTTGTGTCCTCAGGCTTCGGGTTAACGCTGTAGCCTAGCTCGGACATTACCCTCGAAACAAGTTTTACGCCTTTAAGCGACTCTCCAACAATCTGAGGAGCCAGGAATAACCCCTTGCAAAAAAAATGAAATACAAGAAGGGAATGTCAAGCTGACTTCACACGCTCTCCATGTGGAATTAACTCTGCTGGGCAACAATGTGCTGAGCCCAAAGATTCTCAAGGGCGTCTCAAGACGTAAGTGACATGGGGCCGTCGGGGTCCAGGCCAGGTTTGAAGATGATGTCTCACCTGCAGAAACTGCTTGTTAAACCCAAGTGATGGGCCACCAGCGACACCAGGTGCTGAGAGGCGGTTCGCTGCAGCTTTGACTAGATCTCGTCTCCCCGCCACGTATCCGCCCGTGGGGGCTAAGGTTCCTCCTGTAGATACGACATCGTCAAGGATTCTCAACGAGTTCAGCTCACAGTGAAACGCACAAGGAAAACGGAAAACGCAGGAACTGCACGCTCGAAAGCGATTGGCCTTGGATCCCGGTGCTGCGCTTCTATTGGACTGTCCGGAAGCCGCTTACCACAGTTTTTTATCAAAGAACCAGCCACTAAATCCGCTCCAACATGTGTGGGTTCTCTGAGCTCCGTGAGTTCCCCAAAGCAGTTGTCCACGAAGCAGACAATGTTTGGATTGACCGCCTTGATCGCTGCAATAATCTCCGAGATGGTAGCTACGGATAGGCTCGGTCTCCACGAGTACCCGCAAGATCGTTGGATGAGGACCACCTAGTTTCGGGTCCAGGAAAGGTGGGGAAAGTCAGGACTTCCCAGACCACGCCTCTTTATAAACTCGGTGCTAGGGGCAATTACTTTTGTGTTTGGACTAATCGCCTCAATCAGTCCAGCAATATCGGCCGTTCCGTCGGGTAACAGCGGATGTTCTCTGTAGGAAATCCCGTAGTAGGCCAGTGAACCCGGCGCGTCACCTCTCGAGCCTATGACTTCCTCAAGAGTGTCGTAGGGCTCGCCCACAGCCGAAAGCAATTCGTCTCCTGGCCGAAGCGCCGCAAAGAGGGCTGCAGCAATCGCATGGGTACCGGAAAAGAATTGAACCCTCACGAGGGCAGATTCACACCCAAAAATTGAGGCGTACACCCTATCGATTACGTCTCTGCCCTCATCCCCGTGACCATAGCCGGTGTTGCCCGCAAAATGCTGCGAACCAACTCGGTGCTCTTGAAACGCATCCAGGACACGGCCGAGATTGTTTTGCACTAACGCATCTACCTTCTCGAAATCAGGTCTTAGTGAGGCAATCGCCTGATCAACAACCTCATCACCTGTCACTCGGCATACCAGCCTACCCCTGGGTCTCCTTCTCCCCGACGATCCGCCTACCGCACAGAAGCAAAAGTTTGCCGATCCTCCAATGTTAAAATCACCCATTCCTCACACGATCAATGCCTGTCCAGTGGAAAACAAGGGCCGAGCTTTCTTTCTTAAAATGTACCTGTGAGTCACTGGAAGTTGCTTTCTGCAACCGTTGATGTCAACTCTACCCTGTTGAACTGTCCTGCCGACCTGTTGGATAAAAGCACCTGCCATTGTGTGCCGTGTGGAGAAGCTACAAGGTCGTAGCAGTAGCAGAATCCCCGCACTCGTTGATGAACCAACTGCGTGACGCGCTTTTGCCCCGTCGGAATCTCAGGAGATCTATCAACAACCGGAAAGCCGTATTTCGCGTCTTGTTCAGCTTCTTGAAAATCGCGAGGTTGTTTACCAAGATTGTACACTAGCAGGACGGGCTCTGTCTCCATCGGCACTCGCAATTCGCTCTTGCAATGGCGTCAAAACGAAAAGTCGAAGTTTCACGATGTTCACACAGTGGATACTTGAGTTTCCGAACTGAAGTGTTGCGATGTAGCCGATCTGCAGCGTCCGCAGATACTGGGCCAATGCCGTAGGTTTTTTTGTTGATGGCTGAAAAAATGAATGGAGGAAAGATGAGTAAAAAGCGTCGTAGCATCGTCTGGGCCAAGGTCAGCAGCCTATTTGCTACACAAGTCTTTCGGCTGGTATATCGTAACTTGGTAGTCAAATGGACAGATTATTTATTGATGTCAAATTTAGGTTTCCTCCAGACGTGAGAAAACGGAGAGCTACAGAAATTTTCCCTTTCTTTCGGTTTCTTTCCCAACGTCGATTGTAGAACAGCGGCAAACAATCTACTCAGTAATAGCATCCATTCCACGCGCCCTGAGCTCCTCAGCAGTGGTAATGTCCGCGGGAAGAATGAGCTTCAGATCCCGCGCGGAAAGGAAGCCGCTGCCGGCCATTGCGGAGTTGAAGAGCCTCACAGCAGACCTCATCCGAGCCCTCTCGACTGCGTTACGAACGGTACGGGCGTTCGAGAAATACGGCATCATCATCCTGGTCTTGATATAATCCAAGAACACCGAATCGCATGATGGATCCAACACATACTCGGAATCGCGTGTCATGACCTACAGCACACGGCAGGAAAAACAAAAATTCAGAGCAAAATTTTCAAACTATCGAAACTTTCAAGCCATCGCGCAACGCGGTCAAGCTGGACTTCACAGCAACGTAGACATACCTTTCCAATCTCCACTAGCTCCTCAGCTGTGTAATTAGGGAACTCTATGTGGTTTCCAATCCTAGAGCTCATACCAGGGATGTACGAATAAAACCTATCCATCTTGTCCTTGTATCCCGCGAGGACAACGACGAGGTCATCCTTATTGCTCTCCATGACATTGAGAAGGATTTCAATAGACTCCTGCCCGTAGTCACGATCGTTCGAAGCATTGTACAAGTAATACGCCTCGTCAATAAATAGAATACCTCCCATCGCTTCCTTGATCTGCTCTTTCGTCTTCGGTGCGGTGTGACCGACGTACTGACCGACGAGATCGTCGCGAGTTGCAACCTGCATGTGGCCGCTTCTGCAGTAGCCCATCTTGGCGAGGATCTGTCCCATTCTCATTGCGACCGTTGTCTTTCCGGTTCCCGGAGCGCCGGTAAAACTCATGTGCAAGGATGGTACAGCCGTCTCCAGACCAAGCTTCTTCCTCATCTTATCCACGATAAGCAACGCTGCAATTTCACGCACGCGTCTCTTCACGGGGATGAGGCCTACGAGTTCGTTGTCGAGAATGTCAAGTTGCTCCTGAACACCTTCCTGGAACATATACTCGTCCACGGTTCCAACAGGCGTAGTATCAGGAATAGATTCAAGAAGCTTGAGTTTTTCAGCCTTGATCCTCCGCTGCTCCTCCAGCATGCGTTGGCGGCGTTCAATTTCCTCCTTCTCTTTTCTCGCCTCAACGTCCGCTTCCTGTAAGGCATCGGTGAGCCTCCTCGTCACAGGCGTCTCATATCCGTCCTCTCCAGGCTTTGGCTGCAATCCACCAGGCTGCATTCCTGGCTGCCCAGGTTGCACTCCAGCCTGTCCAGGTTGCATACCGCCCGGTTGCATGCCTGGCTGACTTCCAGGCTGTTGACGTCCAGCCTGCCCAGGTTGCAAGCCGCCCGGTTGCATGCCTGGTTGACTTCCAGGCTGTTGACGTCCAGCCTGTCCAGGTTGCAAACCGCCCGGTTGCATGCCTGGTTGACTTCCAGGCTGTTGACGTCCAGCCTGTCCAGGTTGCAAACCGCCTGGTTGCAGGCCTGGCTGACTTCCAGCCTGCCCCGGTCGCAACCCACCCGGCTGCATCCCAGGTTGATTTCCACCCTGCCCTGGTTGCATTCCCCCTGGCGGGATACCACCGGGATTATATCCCCCGTACTGCGCCTTTACGACTGACCGGCTCGGCGTCACAGCCAACGCTGAGGCTCCGTCACGGGGACCCCCCACAAAACTCGAAACGAAGGCCATTTTTTCCTCCCTCAGCAACTCAGTGAACCTTCAGAAACTAAAGAAACTATAGTTCCGTTCCCCTAGTCCCAGATCAACAGTGCACGATGACTCGCTCGCCTTAGATCCTAAGCCCGACCTCGCTGGAAGCATGCTTGTTCGTAGGCAGTTTTATACTCTTTTAACCTTTCCAGAGTAACTCGGACACAGCCACCCCAGAGGTGAAGACTTGAAAAAAAAAACTAAACGCCCCCGAAAATCTCGTTTGGCAAGGGGTAGGGCAGATCAATTTTCACCGCACCTACCGGGTAGATGTCTTCACGTGGCCGGGAATTGAGTGCCAGTCTTTTCAATCCTCCCTTTAACGTGCTCTTGTGAGGTGGGATGGAGCATTCAAGGGCTTCCCAGCATTAAGAGTTTTGAACGATTTTTCTGAGTCAAATCTGTTCTATCTCGAACTATCACACATACGGCTCAAAAAAAAAGCAGAAAAAGAAGCGGGGCAGGAAGTACGTGGATAGATCGGGAATTAGCTTGGCGTGTGGAAGAAATTTATTGGGTTACATGCATCAAGAGCAAATCATTTGCGTGTTGAAAGTCAAGACCAGCCAATTATTATCACTGGAGTCATCCGCGGAAAACGAACCGACAGCGACGGGGTCAATGCCTCCTTGAATCGACGAGAAAAGGCTCTAGCAGCATCTAAAACTTGGGATTCTAGAAATCAAGCTCTTCCTTACCCGGGTAAAACTGAAGAAAGACGAGAAATAGTATATCGAATAATATTTTCCCACAAGCACCTCATGACCACAGAACAAGACATCGTCACAAAAAATTACAATATTCAATATCACTCGTTTTGAAAGGCCCGAAGAACTGCCTCTCTTGGCTCCCAGAACATGGGGTACAAAAATAAACATTTCTCGAAGAAGAAGCATTTTCATCCTTGCCAACTATGGTCCATTTCCAGGGGTGGTAGTGGGGCACACCACAGCATGGATTTAGCTTGTCTCAGAAGAAAATCAGACGATTGGGGGGAGATAGATGCATTGCTTCAACAGTGCGTCCTGCCTCTTGGACAGGCTGTCCTATCTAAGAATTGCATAGGCGGCTGATTTTGAGGTTTCAGTTTGCTTTTACCCATGCAGAATGATCGTTGGGCTAAGGGGGGGTACGAGTGACGCGCACATCACACATTCTTAGAAACGGTTCGACCATCTGAACGGTCTTTGTCTTCCAAATGACTAGCAACCGCCGCCCGGTCCCAAAACCCCAAAATAAGCGGGTAGTTGGTCAAAGTCACGGTGGAAAAGACGAGCGAGGAATATGGCTGCTCTCTAGGGTTTCGAATTTTTGACAGTTTCGAACCCATCACCCCTATGGCTCTAAATTAAATTCAAAAACAAATTTTGGTAAAAGCCCCCCACTTTCCTCCCCGTGACTTCTTCATGCAGCCCTTTTCAGGACTTGTTAGAAGTCTACGTTTCGCAACTGGCTCAGTCCACACTAGGTGGACAGGTGGACAGGTGGACCTGCGGAAGGATCACTCAAAATGGAGTTGGAGAGCGCGGAAGAGCTTCTCAGACATAGTCCTCTCCGATCCTCAGGGTGCATAGGCTCTGAATAATTTGTTGTTGTTGTTGTTGTATGTTGACGTCGGGTCCGAAAACCACCCTCATCTGCTCAACGCGTGAAAAGTATGCGGAGCTGCCCTCATCTGCACAATGGCAGAGAAACGTCCTCAATTTCCGTGCATTCTACGTTCACAGAGCGAGCCAGTCCGCTGGTGCGGATGCGACAAGCTGCGCAAGTTTCTTGACAATTCTGATAGGCACAAGACGGCAACTAAAAAATCTACCTCAGTTGGGTAGCAAGGAATTTTTTTGATGTTTCAAAACTGAGCAATGGAGCGATTCATCGGATTTGGGACAAGTTCCTCGAGCAGCAAACATTTTCGTCAGCACCACAGAAAGAGCTAGTCCGCTTGCGAATCCATCGTGTAAAGGATTGTTCTATGCATATGAGGCTGGGATGATTGCTCCTCAAGCAGGAGATATTGGTTGCGAGCAAGCAGTGATCGAACATTCGTGAGCCCTACTTTGAACCTTCCGACCTCGAATACGCGATAGAAGCGTGCTTGATGATGAAATCAAAATTGGAACAGCAATAGATGCTTTGAACCGCCAACCAAAATTTCAGACTGCTGGTGCATTGTTAGGAAGGGCGACTGGTTCAACGCATAAAACAACTAAAGACAACGAGTGGAAATCAGGTTCAGGTTGTAAAGTGAAAATGCTCTGTGGGTGGGTGACCCTTCGCCTGCTTAAGAGCGGGACATATGCTCGCCACGACCCTTTCGAATCTCCCGATTTAGCCCTGCTCACACTGTAGCAACTTCAGCGCCAAAGAATAGACACTTCCTCGCCGAAGGGCAAGATTTTAAGATTTGGGCGGCCTGGTTTTTGCTGGACAATGGGGTTTGCAGTGTGGCACAGGCTGTGACCGTTCGCGTAAGAGCGAGTGTGAGGTTCACGTATCACCCTTGACAAACTAGAATATCGTCGCGTAGGACGGAAAGGGTTATCTGGTGAAGAGTTCAGTGATGATCACCGGAAATCTAAACCGACAATCACAACTTAGGCTATTGGTCTACGGTTTGCTGTCAAGCGCTTGACAAGCGTGCTCTTTCGAGGATAGGAGAGACAGGTTTCGGTTGCTTAGCATACCCTTCGACCTCCGAGACTTTTACTGTCACGGAACAGAGTCTTGTTCCAAATTCGCACTATGAGGATTGCATTCAGCTTCCAATCGTTCATTGGCCTGAGCGGCCAAATTCACGGGCTAAAAGTGGTCTCCTACGACGTTGGTTGATTTGCATGTCCAAGAAGCTGTTGGCATGACCTCCGAAGCTCGGCGGAGCTCGCTCATGCTTCGAAGTAAAATCGCGCTTCCACCTTGATTTGCGAAATAAGTTTCGTTCCAGTACCGCTACTATACAGACTGAACCCGAAGAACCTTGGAGACGCGTGGCACCTAGCACCTAAAGTTTTCAGGTCAGTGTGGGACCAACTACGCACGCTAAGAACTTGATCTGGATTTGTTTGCCTTAGCTTGGCCCAAGACTTGTTTTACGTGCCGATCATGAGAATTTCGTGCCTTTCCAAACAGTAAAGTGCTGAGGATAACACAGATAGCCTGCACGCGCGTTTTGAATATAAAGAAAAAAGACTAACGCATCAGAGCCGGCTCAGTCCAACTCACCAGCTGTCGATGTTACAAGCATGTCACTATTCGTCGTCCTTCCCTGCTCGTGAAATGTATTTTGCGTCCCGTACATCAACTCTGATCTTTTCGCCCTGTTTGATAAACAAGGGAACCTAATGAAGTGGATAGTAGATTATACAAATCGCAACGTAAGCGATTTGTTCGTGAATGCCCCGGCAATGCTGGTTCCAAACAAGTTCCGCACCTGTATAACTGCGCCGGTCTCTAGCGTTGCTGGTTTGGTACCTCCTTGCACCGTATTGCCTTTAACACCGGGATCTGTCATGGTGACTTCGAGAACCATCTGCTTTGGAAGGTCCACATCCAGAACCTTTCCCTGATATCTAAGAACGTCTACATCAAGTCCTTCCTTCATGAACTTCGCCAGGTCACCGAGTGCAGAGGTAGGGAGTCTTTCTTCTTCAAACGTTTCCATATTCATGAACACGAATTCGTCCCCGTCCAAGTACGTATGCTGCATTGTGGACTTCTCCAGCAAAGCTTGAATAACGGATTCACCCGCCCGAAACGTTTTCTCAATATTATTCCCGCTCTGAAGATTCTTCAACTTGGTGCGAACAAAGGCGGAACCCTTTCCAGGCTTCACGTGCAGAAACTCCAGAACCTTGTGGACCTGTCCGTCCAGCTCAATGGTTGTTCCGACACGGAAATCGTTCGACGTCAGCATAGAAATCTTCGCTCTCCTCAACCTCCTCCATTCCGTGCCAGCGACAGATCTCCCCAGAAAACTACTTCGAACTCCACAAAACGCTTTCCCTCTTCCAGCCGTTCGCCCGCAAGCACTTGTTGCAACAAACCCTGTCCTCATAGTTGAGTATTCAATGAATTCCTCCCAAGAATTCAGATTCTCTTGTGTATCCAACTATTGATTTCGTCAATCCTGCGTCCGTCACACTCACTACAGATATCAGAAGAAGCAAATGGATGCTTGCCCTTCTCCTAGTCAGCCAGAAAGCCAGAGTAAGTAAAACTCCCGATCGACACCGATCACACTTGTACGGTCTCGTTACACCCCCCGACGATTGTTTTTTTCAATAGAATATCTGGTCAATCTGGATCAGGCAGACGTCGGGATTGGATTGCTTCAATCTAAATACTGTGGGTCGGAAACTTGATTGGAAAACGTTTTTAACGGCATCCGGTGGTAAGCGGCTGTTCCTGTTCTCCAAACGGAAGATCCTCCGCTAAGCGCATCGACAAGAACACATTGCCTTCTACTCACCATCTGTGGCGCGGCATCGTCGTCTTAACCGTTCGGCAAAAAAAAAAAACCTTACTCCAGAGCTTAGCACACGCCATTCTCGTATCCGACGGGATCCCGGTCATGACATGGTCTTGGCTTGGGTTGCGCTACACAGGCAGTTCCTTATACACTATGTTGACGACTAGGCAGCAGGGACTAAATCAGTTGCTGCGATAAGAACAGACCGCCGAATCTTTTGAGTAGGCTTCTAGCTCCTGCTTCAGAAGAGATCCTCATGAGCGATACGCAGAGGAGTCCTTAGGACCCCTTAGGAGGACTCGAGCCATTGGTATCGTCCAGATCTTTTGTTTCTTCAACATGCAATGACTGGAGGATCAAACTTAGGCTTGCACTAAGGCCCATCCTTCACATGCATCTCTTCCCAAACTTCAGGCGATTTTTGTCAACGTCAGGAATGGAGTGTACAATCCCAAACCAAAGCACAAACGACACCACGGCTGAGCCCGGCGGCGAGTCATATGGCAAGTCTCCGGACAAGTACATTCATTCAGACCGTCTGAAGAGCTTGGAGCATAGCATGCCCATCTTGAGGTCGGTGGGGGTCATATGGCGGGCCTCCGCACAAACGCATTCATTCAATGCTGTCAGAAAAAACGTCTGAACCAAGTGGAGGATAGGTGAGCTTCCGGGAACGATGAATCTAACCGAGACCTCGCGGTTGACAAGTTGTATGTACAGAGTATGGAGCATAGGATTCTTCACGCTGAGGTCGGTGGGCCACATGGCCCGGCCTCCGCGTAAAAAAAGTCTGAACAAAGTGGAGGATAGGTGAGCTTCTGGCAACGTTGAATCTAACCGAAACCTTGCGGTTAACGTATTGCATGTACTCATACACTCTAATTCACAACAGGAACCGTCAAACTATTTAATTTCAGATATAGTTTCAGCAGTCAAAACTTCACAGTGTGGCACGCAAATTTAAGCTCTAGTCGCCACTACCGTTGTCAAAGAAGTCATACGCAAACGAAGCAAAATGCGGGAGAAAGGGGCCGTCGACGAACACACCCCCAACGAAAAACCCCAGGCAAAGAAACACGACCATCGGGGTGGGATGCGATCAATAGAAAGTCCAGTGTCCATCGAGGAGAGGCTTTTTGAAAAGCCTTCTTCTACGACGCGACGGCCTCAGCAACCTCGGCGACGGGTTCCATTGGCGCGGCCGGTGCAGGCGGTGCAGCAACTTCTTCCATAGGAGCATCCGGCTCCATTGCCTCAACGGCCTCTGCGGCAGGTGGCTTGGCGGCATCCACAGCGGCTTCCGCATCCGCCTTGAGCGATTCTACAGTAATATCCAGTTTCTCCTTGTTCTGCTCGACCATTGGTTGCATCGCAGAAAGAGTCTCCGAATACTTCTTGTAGTAGTTGCCATGAGAGGCTACCAACGTAGTCCCGGCGCTCTCAAAAACAGTGGGAAGAGCTTTTAGAAGATTATCCAGTCTCGCTCTAAGACGATCATGCTTGAGATCGTATTCCTGCTGTGCCATTTGCAACTTCATCTCCGTGCCTGCCTTCTTTACCTCGTCGGTAATCTTAGCCAGCTTATCCGTGTACAGATCGTACTCCACTCGGGCCTTGTCATACTCAGTGAATTCAAGTCCTGTACTCTTCTTCGCTTCTCTGATGTAGTTTTTCACTAACTCAAGTCCTTTCATAATTTCCTCACGATCGGTATCGTTCACAACCTTGCTCTCAAGATCCACCAGAGCGGCTTGCGTGGTAGGAATAATATGTTCATCCTTCATCTCCTCGGGGATTTTCTCTGAGATTTTCCCGAAATTCGCAGATGACTTGGTTGTAGCACTCCATTCCTTGCCAGAACTCTCAATCAACTTGATCATCTTCTCCAGTGTCTTCACCGCCTTCTCGATGGACTTTTTGTCCTCGACAACCGCCTTATCATAATGAGCGGACTTGGAAGCGCCTTTGAGCCCAACGCTCTCTTCCGCCTTTCGAGCGCTGTGCTTTGCACCATGCAGACAGTTCCCCATTACACCGAACTCCGATGAGAATCAACAAAGCTGAGTTGACTAATACGCTGGCAAATTCCTGACCGACCCAGAAAAACCAACCCGATTGCTTCGACACTACGTTGCCTACTCCACCTCGACTACTACCCGCGACCAGCACTATCAATGCTGTACAAGCATATGCGGGGCACTTGCTGCGTAGTCACATAAACACTCTCAATAAAAACGTTTCGATGAGGACACGAATTCTGGCCAGGAGAACCGAGTGGTCCAATTTAAATGCATCAAAATCTCATTGAGGGGCCAAATATACCCCTTACTAGAATACTATGCTCTTCAAACCAAAACAAAAAGCAGTATATCCAGAGCGCTGCGATACTCAGCACGGGGTATGAAAATTGACAATTGCGTTTAAATAGGAACAAAGGGGTGATATCATGTCACTCAGATGGTGATCTTTTTTGGATAAAATATCGAAGTGTTGTTAGAAGATTTTTCTGGTTTCGGGCGTTCGGGAATTGGCCACAGACCCCGTGGCCATGTGTTCTGGGTTCATACGGAGGATCCTACTTTTCTGATAAAACCTGAGCCTCGAAGGGAGAGGGGGGGAGGAGGGGGGGTGCTTTGAAGTGGATCTTCAGAGCTTCGACGTAACCGCCGTTTCTAATTCTACCGTTATTTTCTTTATTTGTGTACTAAACGCAATTCCAACCCCACCCACCCCCCGGCCCCGTCAGATCTTTACTATAAGCTTATGCAGCGATTGGTGTCTAACAGATGTATCTGATGGAGCATACAGGGCTCAGCTGATACGTTCCAAATATTACTGAAAAGCCAGCACTTTGCTCAGAGATGATTGGACCTAGGAGTATACATTGAACTGATTGGATCCTTCTACTTCTAGGATATTCAAGTGAGCAACGGCAACAACAGGGAAACAACTGGTTTCGGGGAAAACGAAAAGAAGGGGTTGGGTGAAACTGGGAAATGGCCAGGAGTTTGTAAAAGCTTCTTTCTGTGCTGCGAACACTGGAGGGGCCCGACGGAATTACTCGCAGGGGGGGTCCTAGCTCAAAGGCATGAAGAACCTCTAGTCTGGACTAAACAGCTCGTCCATGAAAGAATCAGCTTTTTCGTAGTAATCGATTCGCTCTCTCGCATTCAACCCCATCAGAGTCGTCCACGAAGGTATTTCAAGTAGCGTTTTTTATAAACAACAACGTAGTTTACACAACACTCAGGCACAATTAAGCCCGGGGGGGACGCATCTCAATGATTTCACATCGCTGAGTCACCCTTTGGAAAGGTAAGAAGGTTTTGCCTTTGTTTTCGCGCGAGTGGAAGCTTCGCGAGCAGAGTCGTGCAGAAATGCTGAGTCTTGGGGTATATTACCCTACTTTAGGGGGGCGGCGAAAGGGATATAGACCATTCGTTAAAATGGTCATGAGGGCCTAGTTCAATTGAACATTTGCGGAAGTAGGACATTTCCCGCCTCAAAATAGGGAATCCTGGTGACTCTCGCTTTGGGATATTTCTCCACCTATGCGTAGATTCTCCCCCCTCCCTTTCCCCCTCACGTGCTTGATCAGAGATAGAATCTAGTTAAGCAATATTGAGCTTTTGGGAGACCGTTGAGTACAGGTGCGAATGCTTGGTGCATCAGAATGTACTGCTAAGGTATTACTTGAATGACTGGCATAGATAAGGAACCTCCTCTTCAGAAGGTTCGCGTTCCCTATCGATATCGAGGAAGCTCGACCCTGGTCTTGGTTGCTTCGTTCATCTATGTCTGAAGGTTCTTGTACAGCGGTCTGGACCAGTCAGTTAGCTCATCCACTCGCGTGCATATCCGTAGAACAAGCGGGTTTGTTCGTAACGCTTCTTCTCGATCCTAAAAAGACCATCCGAACTTTATCTAGCTACTTTGACATAGCAGCTTCGCTTCCAAATAGACCCACTTAGCGTCTACCTACATCCCCCTCGAAGTCCTTAAATGAGTCACTTCTTGGATCAATCGCGTGCAGGATAGCGATCAACCACACTAGGTTGAAGTGATTTGGGGCGTCTTGTGCTACCCACAAAAAAGCAGTGGTCTAACAACAGATTCAGCGCCTTGCGTGGTCCTGTTGAAGATTCCGACAGCCCATATTCTCCTTGTTTAGGGCTTTCCGCAGGACCTCATGGCCTCACTAATCTTGGACGAATGGAGGCGATGAGCAAACGCGGTACCTGTTCACGGCTTCAATTGTGTCACACCCATTGCTTCTGTAGCCGCGATCGAGTACTCGCTAGCCAAGAAAGGAAGGCCGTTTCAACCACATCACCTAGAAAGGGCTATTTCTGTGCGTGAGGACATACAACTAGTTGTAGGTCTCCACAAATGGGCACGTGCGTGTGGGGTTTCCGTCCTGGCGTCGGGTCAAGAACCAGTCCTCGTTGCTCTGCCGAAAGCGTTCTTCTCTTGACTTGCTAGGGGTGTCTAAAGTCTTCAGCTTCTTACTCTGCATCCGCCCTCAGCTTTTGCTTGTGTAGTCTGATCATATCGTCGATGGTACCCTTCGGCGTGCGTTGTCAGAGCTGGAGTAAACTCTGGATATTTCATGAGCCCCTTAAGCTCGCATAATACGAGCGAAGAATTATCCAACTATATCCTTGCGCTCCAAAGGATGGCTGGCCTGAGTCAGCGGGGAGCTGCCAGGCAAACAGGTTTGAAACCTCGAAGCTCTTCGGCAAATGTCTTCGAAAGAAAATATCAAAATCCATCGAATGGATGAACAACAAACTACTGGGTTTCCAAATAGTTTTCAAAATATTATAATTATCCGTACGTTCGACACTCTGGAAGTCGAAATTCACAAACCCCCCCCTGTCATGAAAATCACACCTTTGACCAGTTCTCTCAACCCCATAGAAAGAAGAAGAGTCTTCGTCAAGGATATCAAATTCTTTTGAAGCAACGGCAATTTACCCATTTTTGCAATTGGGAATGCGCTTGTTCAAGGTGGGGTTCGCCCGTTCGCTTTTAGGTCCATCTCTTTTCGTGACGCTCCCAGTTGACAGGTTGCAATAGTAGAGCAATACATCAGTGCTGTTGCCACGACAGTCACCGATATATTCAGTCCATGACATCTGCTTTTGTTAAAAATCAGAGCTGTTATTTAGTCAGTGTTATCAGACAGACTGAAAACGATATGACGGCATGAATTCTGTCAATTTTCCGTCTCCGAGTTTCACCATGCAAAAAAGGTCAAACTGTCGCAAACATCAGTCTTTATAAAAGATTGATACTTTCGAGAAAAAATAGAATTATAATAAATATTCAGTCATTATTAGAATAAGATTGCAGTTACCCGTGACTCTTACCTGTACTATTTGCCCGATGTTTACGGTATTGTTTCGCTCCTCGCAAATGCCGTCAACGGAGAAAACCAAGGCTAGAAGCTTCTTAAGGAGGCCAGCCGGGCCAGGGTTTTCACGGAAAGGGTGAAGCGATTTTCGGGCTACACTGTGGCGGGTGGAGAGTGTGCGTTGTAACCAGAAGGTTGTTGGGGGTCATTCGAGTAGATGGTCGGAAGCCATACTTCGTGAGAAAGAGCGTTTTGTGACGTCGAGTTTTTGCTAGTACACGGCTTGTTCTGTTCGTTTCTGTTGAGGTTTTCGGCATGGCGTTTGTGTCGACCATTCGTGTTGCTCCGACAAAAATCGGTGATGCGTCTATTTGCGGGATTAAAAGGTCGTCGAGGAAGATCACCAGGGGTCCCAGCAAATGCAAACTAAGAATGACAGCAACAGAACCCGTGACAGACACTGTCCAGGAGACGGTCGAGGTGGAAGAAGAAGTGGGGGAAGATTTTAAAGTAAAGCTTTTGTATGACGGGGAATGTCCTATCTGCATGCGGGAGGTAGTTTTCTTGATGAAAAAGGACGCGGGTAGGGGTTTCATCTCGTTTGTTGATATATCTGACGAGAACTATGACCCAGCACAGAATGCTAACATTTCATGGGAAAAGGCGATGGGGAGAATACATGCCGTACTTCCGGATGGGTCCGTCGTCACAGGTGTGAAGGTATTCCAGAAAACATATGATGTGATTGGACTTGGCTGGCTTTTCGAAGCTACAAAGCTGCCTGTTGTTGGAAATATTGCTGACGGCGTGTACGACGTCTGGGCCAAGTATAGACTGCGCATTACAGGAAGACGAGACCTGGAACAGCTGATACAGGAAAAGGAGGAAATTGCAAGGCAACTTGCGGAGGATGAAGATTGTGAAGATACGTGTAGAGCAGAATACGAGGACGAAGAGGAAGCCGATATTGGCTTATCTTGAGGTTGCTAGAAGGACGGGTTTTTTTTCGAGCAGGCGTTCAATCGTCGCCCTTCTGTCTGGGATTGGCCAAGACGGATTGCACTTCTCTCTGATCACCGGAGCTCTAAACGGTCTAGAGTTGTTGACGGCCAGTTGTAGGATCTTCCTGCAGTAAAATAGTTTTCTTAGGTTTGATGGATTGAGAGAGCATCGTTGGCTCTTTATCTAGCGACCGCCGCCGCAACTGCTACGCTTCAGACCAGTTCGGTCTAGAGTTTTTCACGGCCAGTTGTACAACTTCCTGCAGTAAAATGGTTTTCTTAGGTTTAATGGATTGAGAGAGCAACGTTGGCTCTTTATGTAGCGAACACCCGGCAACTAGTGCGCTTCAGACCAGTTCATACTCAACTTTACGAATGTGAGAACTCTGTTTTGGGCCTCAGCTTTGTTGGAATCGACCTCACGTCGGGTTCTTAAATGAACAAGTACCAAGCTGTAAGACACGCGGAGTGAGTCTCAGTCTGCTCGCCCTCATCCCTCAACAGGACATCCCTCAATTGGTCCGAATGAATTCGTAGGATCCACCCACTTTTGCTGACAGACAAACAACGTTTAACAACTCTGATTTTTGCTTTTATCCACCTTTGCTTACGTCCTCATTGGACTTTTGGTTTTTGTAGGGGGGGTTCCCTCTATCTCAACAAGTTAAAGAATACTTTCCGTGGGAGATCTATTTAAACTTGCATTCTCTTAGCCTCCTCAGCTGCTAATGCCTTCTGAGCCTTCGCTTCCTTGTGTTGTGACTTTATTCCCAGGATACCACCACCCCAAACCTTGCGAACATCATCATACTTATCATTGTAGGATGCTCTGACGGACTGCACGAGTTTCGCAAACTCAGGCTTGTCCTCCGATTTAACAGTCGTGAATGCAAGTGCTGCAGCAGTCTTCTTATGGACGACCTTGCCTAGCCTTGCTTTCGACTGGATTTATCCAAGCGAACGAGGATAACGATTAGATCAACTTCAGCTTCTCCTTCGCTTTTTAAGGTTCAGTACAGTGCATGACATACCTTAACAATGCAATATGGTACGTCCATCTTCTTGCATAAAGTTGGCAGCCAAACGACAAGCTCGATCGGTTCGACGTCATGTGCAATCACCACGAGAGTAGCCTTCTTCGACTCGACCAGGTCGACAATATGATTAAGGCCGTACTTTACAACGATCGGCTTCTTCGTCGTCTCTCCGCTACCACCCTCTGCCTTGGACTCCGCAAGCGTATTCAACCGGTCACGCTTTTGCGCCCTGTCCTCTGGACGATGCTTGTTCAGAATCTTCAACAGCTGCGTGGTCATGTTCTTGTCCATAGTCCTGGTGAACTGCGTCAGCGCTGGCGGAACCTTCAACCTCTGCAGCAAAATCTTCCTCTGTCTCTGCAGCCTCACATACTGGGGCCACTTAACATATCGGGACAGGTCCCTTCTCGGCTGTACCGCCTGGCCGATTCCGAAGTTTCTACAGTGCGCACAAAAACAAAAGTTTTTAAACACACTTCCCCAAAGGAAGCCGAAAAAGGAGATCTGACCGGTCGGCTCCTCTCTATCAGGCCCGGACTACAAGAATTTACCTTGGTCGCTTCTCGAACAGCGGGTTCTTCGGTGTCTTCCCTGCAGCCTTGCGCACGGCCAACGGTGCTGGCGCAACCTTCTTGCCCTTGCTCTTGGATTTTGCAGGCTATCGTACACACGAAAAATGGCAAGACAGTGTTCATTTCAGAATTTCGTCATTCCAAAACGCCACCGTTCGGCCCGCTCCGTCCCCATCAAAAGCAAAGCTGAACGTGAAACCCAGGATAACTCACCATCGCGTCCGAATTGCTTCACCTAGTTAAAGTTTTACAACGAGCGCTCACTGCTCGCCTTTATTGTTTCACCTCCTACCCCCACAAGCTCCCTTCTCCGAAACCCGACCGCTCTCAAAGTCTTCCCCCTCACGTCTACTCACTCTGTCCGGTCGCCTTATTCAAAGCGCGGCAGCGAATTTTCGCCGGCCTTGGCAATGCCCTCAATTTTGCTCGCATGATCGCCGACGACGACGATCGAAAATCAACAAAAATGAAAATTTTCTAGTGACCGGAACAACCAGTGGATGGCGGAGGTCTAATTCAGGAACATGTGCTCTTTACTTAGATATTTTAGTATCATAGTGTTCATAATATAGAATTATTGCTTCCTGGTGACTCAAGAGCCAGATCATTCTCCCTAAGTGATTTCTAATTATGGGAGAAACTTCACAATTTCCTCTTGTTCTTGGCCTTTTTGGAGAGATGGATTCCGGACAAGCTTATTAAAGACAGATAAGAGCATAATATTGACGAATCTTGAGCGTTATTTAGAACCAAATCCATCCAGAAATTGCTCAGTTGCGCGCACGTACATATTTCACGACCGAGCTCCACAACTTCAATCAGCCGGTTTCAGCTGGGCCTGCGACGCGAGGGGGCCAGATGTCCCGATACAAATGCGGTGAACGACGAGCGCAGGTAAGCTAAGCTGAGGGGATCTACGGGGTGTGTACGGCGGGGTCTGAACAGCACACGTTTGAAACCTTCGATTGGTTGCCCCACTACGGAGTAGCGGAGAATCCACACGGAGACATACTTTGCCGTAGGTGAGCGGAGGTTTTCTGCTGTTTTCGGCTGTTTAACATTGTCGTTCGTGAAAAGCGCGCGTGTGCGAGGGGAACTTGCGGGGGGTTGGGAGCCCTGGCTCTACTGCTCTTCGAAAGGGAGATTTGGTTGTTCTAGTATGGTTGGGAGGAGGAAACCAGTGAAGAGTGTGCGGTCGCCTGGCGTTAAGACAGACGCCCTGAATGTGACAAAGTCTCGCGGCCAGAGGAAGCGCATGGAAAAAAAGCAGCGTCTGGTGAGAAGAAGGGCGCTTGGTATAAAAAAGAAGGACGAAAAGGACGCTCCTTTTCGCTTCAAATCGATTAAGGACGAATTAGGGAACGTTGATAGTGGTGCGATGGCCGAAGAGGTCGAGAAGAAGGAAAAAGCCAGACAGTGGCACTCGAGTGGATCGCAGAGGGGTCTTCGGAAGACATTGATGGAAGAGAAGTTGCAGATCATGTCAGTACTCAACCACCAGGTGTTCAAACAAGAGCCGATCGCTTCCATTCAGGCTCACCTTTCATTTACTCAAGGCAAAAGCTGACCTCGAAGGGAATAGAGCCTCCACGCAGAGGCTATTGACTATTTATCAAGGAAAGATATGAATATGTATTGAAACCCATCAAAAACGCATCAGGAGCATATAACAGCAGAAGAAGCCCCCTTTCCCCGTCCAGGGACACCCACTCGTCGTTGCTAGCTTTCCAGCAAGCCTAACGGAAAGTGTCCTCTTACCAGATATTCGTAATGGGGGGTTAAGGTTATGTTAGTCTGGGCTCATAACCTCTCAGCAATTCAATGTTGTGGCACCCAGTATTCGCCTGTTCTGGTCAGTTTCCCTCTCGTGTCCAACTACCAAAATGTCGTCGACATACCTCACTTCGTCAGCTGCGGCTTGCCGCAGTCATCCCTGCTATCCGGTAGCGTGTTCTCTGCCGTTGGCCCGCAAGGTCGATGCTTCAAACAGCTGAGAAAGGAAGCATTTGTCTTTGGTTGAGAAGGGGCTATCGTCGTGGACCGCGTTGACGAAATTTTTTGTAGTTGGACATAAGGAGGAAACTGACTAAAACAGAGGAATACAGTGGGCACGCACTACAATGAATTTCTCAGAGGTTGTGCGTTGGGGTGGTGGTGGGGTGCCTTACAGTTCTCATGATCGCCCAAAAATTACTGGACACACTACGCTGCGTGTTGAACATCTATTCACCAATCCTAGCACACAGCCTCCTTCTATTGGCGATGGCATTGGAACCAATAGGCATTTTCCCCAATGAAACTGGAAAATGTTCACGTGTTATCCAATTACAGTTGGTCAAACCATAGTCAAACAGGAATATGGCGTTCATAACCTAAAAGAAGTTTTTTTCTGATGTTAGAAGCGGAGACCTTCTACGCACAAAACTAATTTTTCTCCGGATAATCAAGAACAGCGTTCTCACGAATATGTGGTAAGGAATATGTTTTTGAGGTTGGATCAAGCTGCTACGGGAAGGAATCCATTTCAACGAGCCAAAAATTCCAGATTAAGAAAGTATGATCTAGATTCAGGAGCGCAGTTTTAAAATTGTAGTATAAATAATAGCTTCTCCTGTGGCCTATAGAAAGTAAGTCTTTCGATTTTTCTACTCATATATTAGCTGAGACATATCAACAGCGTCATCTTGTTGCCTTTATTTGACTGAGGACGGGCCCTCTTCGGAAGACTATATCTAGTAGAAATGTACTTTTCCTAGGAAGTGCAAGCGTATAAACAGAGGACTTACCGGGAACAACCGCTGACTTGCAGGGAGAGAACAGCAGGTTGCAGCCCGAAGAGATGCAGGTATTCCTATCATAAAGCGGACGCATCTCGTTGTCCCCGTTCAGTTCATATTTTCTTCGTGGAAAAATGGAGTTGGGTTTTGTTGTGGGGAGCGTAGGGGCTTTGAGCCGGCGCGGGCCATGTTTGGTAAATGGCAGACGAGCAGTAGTGGTATGTGCCGCAGAGGGCGGTAAGAGCAAGGCTGACAAGGCTACGGATTTGATGAAGATATACGGGGGTTCCTACCTGGCGACGTCGATTTCTACCTCCGTCGTTTCCTTGGCAACCTTCTACTTCGCTATTGAAGCAGGTTTTGACGTCCCTTCGATGGTTAACTCGTTTGGGGATTGGTTGGCAACAACACCGCTTGGGAGGCCTGCTGTATTGGAGCAAGTGAACCCGTCCATGGGAACATTTGCTTTGGCGTACATTGCACATAAAGCCACATCCCCTGCTCGCTTTCCGCTTGTTGTAGCAGCAGTTCCGTACGTCGCGAAGTTCTTCAAGAAGTCCGATACTGAGAAAGACCCTAGTTCCGAGATCAAGTAAACTGAAACTCCGCCTAACAAGATTCTTGATCTAACACCTCTGAATTCGCCCGCGAGAAAGCTGACGAGAATGCTTAGAAGCAATTTTTGCGCGTTCAGGTCCAAACACATAACTCTGTGAAAGGACAACGTGAAAGAACGTCCATTCCAACTAGCACCCGGCGGCTCTTTCCTTGGACAGCTCATTGAGCGCAAATTAATTTTCTCATGGGCATGGTTAAACAATCTTTGTTCAGCTAACACCTGAAAGGTTTGGGGGTTTGCACACTCCGTTTTGTCCGCCATGACCATAGCTCCCCTTTTAAATCGCCTTCGGATAACTTATGGTCACACACGACTGCAACACGTTTTGGTTCTTCCAGGATTCATGATTCGGCTTGTGTACGGAACTGAACTTGAAATTTGTCTCAGTGTCACATGACTTTCAAATGATCCGTGCGGCAAGCGAGTGTCGCAGTTCTGCTGAAAGCAAGCTGAAACCGATCGAACGTCGAGAACGAAAGCTGGACTCTCGAGGCTGGGGCGAGTGGATATCCGACAATATCTGGTTCGACGTCCAACCGTCCGTCGTGGGAAAGCTCGGCAGGGCAGCGTCCATGGAGGTGGGCCATCGCCAGACAAGTTGGAACAGCAGAAAAAGGCTTGCTCGACTTGTTTCGAAAATACACCTGATGGGATAACTATACTCCCCAACGCTCGCGAGGGCTATGTCTGGCTATATCTAAACTCTCTTCATTTTAGTTTCATACTGATCTGCTCCTCAATAAAATCCGTCTCACAAAAGGGGGTGTTAAAGGTGTTGTTCAGGGTCTCGTCAATAGAAGAATCCCAGGATCTTCCCTCCAGTATGCTTTCTACGGGCCTCCTCATGGTCCATGATTCCGTAGGATGTAGAAAGAATGATGTATCCGAACTGGCGACTTGGGAGGAGGTTGTTTACCCACTTTTCAATTTCCTTGACCGAGATGTCGTATCTCGGAGAGATGACTCTGCACTTGTTCAGCCTTCCGGTCAAGATTACTACGACCTTTCCGCCACGATGATCATCTACAAACTCAAACTCTCCTATGTATCCTAAGAAAACGAAAGTAATGAAGCGGTGGTAAGCCCCCAAAATGAAGAGGAGGAACACTCGATCCACATTCGGGACCAGCGATAGGTATGACACCTCGTTCCCTCCCGAATAGAACACGGTAGCACAAACTTACCATGCTTTTGCATCACCTGCAAGAATTTGATCACCACCTTAGAAGACGGCCTGATCAAAACCTGCCTCTTTCCCTTTTTCTCCGCATTTGACAAAGTCTTGAGCGAATCCGCAAGAACACTCATACGCACCATATTGAAAAACAAATAATTACAAACACCAACACTACCTCCCTCAACACTTCCGTTCCTTCTGATCACCTCCCTCGTTCATCCAACTCAGCAAAGGTCAAAATTAAACCTTACCTCAATCCATGCCCGTCCGAACGCCCCAGCCCGTATCGACGTCCCATCCGAGCACAATAGCGGTGAAAATCAACCTTCTTCTTCCCTTCCCAGCAAAAATGGTCCATAGCCGCCGTCGTCCCCATGGTCGTCGATCAGTATGCTTTCAAGATAAA
This sequence comes from Rhodosorus marinus, assembly GCA_029953675.1. NCBI lineage: Eukaryota > Rhodophyta > Stylonematophyceae > Stylonematales > Stylonemataceae > Rhodosorus > Rhodosorus marinus. The sequence goes on from JAMWBK010000001.1 coordinate 74,282, forward strand.
AATTCAGAGTATCAATCTCTTTTCGATGGCTTGCTCATCCCTCGATAACCCCCTTGATATCGAACTGGTTAAATACATCCGGGGGGTTATGGAGCATAGTAATATTATAATAAATTTTATATATTCAATAATTTAGGATCCCGTACCCCTTTCGCCAAATATGCGCAATTGAGCTCCATAGGGGTCTACAAGCCATTGTTGGTAATACCATATTGATTGACCTGGTCTTGCGAGAGTTTCTGATTGGAGTTTGGGCATCCTTTATTTTCAATGGGTATTAGCCATTTATGTTTGCTTACGGCTAGGGTTGAGGTTGTACAAGGTCAGTGCGAAGCTTGTAGCATTGTAAATGCTTGTGTAGGAAGATGTTTCTGGTTGCCACTGGAGACTCCAATGAACTTTTGGTTGCATGTGTGTGTGAACCAAGCTTTTGAGTTGTGAGTTGAGTCAATGCGGTGCTGGCTTCGGGAAATTTGCTTCTTGCAGGTAGCTGGATGAGCGTTTAGTTCTGGATATAGTGAGAAAGAGGATCCACGACTTTTTTGGATTTGGTCTGGGCAGTTTCAGGTCGACCTTGGAGGTAGGGTAGGACTCATTGGCGATCTCAGCGCTGAGGTCAATACTTGGTCGGAAAGGCTCACAGGTTCGAGGCGCAGCCTCTTGCTGGTGCTTGGGTGCCACGTAAGTGCCCATCCACGACCAGATTGCACTGAGGCGCAAAGAATTGCGCAGAAGTTGGATGACCCGCCGTAGGTCGAAGGGTCAGAGCACGGCTCGACCGGCTGGACTGATTGGCGCAGGAAGAGGGAGGGTTCATGATCCGCCGGTGAGGATAGGAACTGCAATCCAGTTCGGATCGGGATGGAAGAGGAATGCACCCCAGAAAAGGGCTTTTGACGCAGACGCAGAGCCCGTATTCTCCGTCGCCCCACCAACCCCACTAAAAGTCTGGAAGCGCTGGAAAGCTCTGCGCATAGACATGATCGCACAAATATATCCTTTATACAAATCAGCTGTAAACGCCGACCAGCAGAGTACAACGACCATCCTCCCTCCAGAGAATCTAAATAACAAAGCACTGCCTATACCAAACAAAAACCAGAGCACGGTCGGTTTCGCAGCCGGGACTGGCAGTCTCCATTACTGCTTCAGCAGCACAGAGAGCACCATATTCGTTTACCTCCAGCTCGGCGGTCAACAAATATGTGAAGCACACAAACTTGCGGTATACAACCACGTCGACCACCAGCTGTTGAAGTTTCGCCAACCTTTGCTCAAAATCTCCTACTCAAAATCATCTTTGGCGACGAAAAGATCTACAGAGCTGCTTCATTTCTTTTCAGCCAGTCATCCACCATTCCCAATAGCTGCAGCGGTCAAAGAAGAAGAGCGAGATTTTCAATTGTTCAGCAAGGGTACGTCCATGAAATCCCGGAGTACAACTATAAATGGAAGCGGTACACGCACCACATCTGGCTTTTCTTCATGTGGATTATGCCCGCAGTCCGAAATTGTTTGAAACTCAGCGTGCGGAATACACTTTTGTAAGTGTTCTACCTCAGGAAGCTGAACAATCTTGTCATGCGAAGCACTAAGAATCTACGTAAACGGAAATGGAGCAAAGATGTTAGCGATATTTCTTAACGAGTGGAGAGAGGATATTTCTCAAGACTCTTCTAGGGATCGCAAACGTATAAGCTCGTACCAGGACAGGAATGCCTAGCCTCCGCGCATCATCCGACGAGTCGTAGTCTCGCATTGCTCGGACTATCTCCAACGCTCCGCGCACCCAGCCTGAGTGGCGCATAGGCCTAGTGTACCCATAGAACACATCATCGCAATCTAACCTAGAGCTGTCAAAGTAGTATCTCTCAAGCACTTTCTCAAAAGACGCGCGACAGGTTGCCTTCTTCCCCACTGCCATGAAGAACAGAACGGAAGCGATGATGGGAATTTTGAAAAGGAACAGAAGGAAATTTGGCAGTCTGATTCTGGAACGAGTAAGCCTTGTCGCTGGGGCAATGAGTACGAGTGCCCTGACCCTTCCAGGGTTGTTTACAGCCATCTGAATAGCTAGGGACGCGCCCATTGAATGTCCTACGGCAACGACTTTGTCCATTTGAAACTCTTCCATGACTCCTTGTGCATGTCTTTTGCCGAAATCCAGGGAGTACGGATTCACCCTCCCACCGGCGAGGGCCCAGGAAAATGGACGAGGTCGTGAGCTTAAACCGAACGGAGGCCTGTCAAATGCAACACACTGACCGCCGCCAATTCTGGACAGCGGCTCCAAAATCCGCTTAAATGAATACGTAGACCCCAATACTCCATGCAATAAGAGCACGTCCACCTTCCCCGACTTCCTCGCGGGTTTCCCCGCGACCGCACAGTGCGTCCTGATCCTTCCGCCTCCAGCCTTTCCAGTATCTACATACACAAACTTAGACTCCTCTTCGTCTAGAACGAGCTGCGCCGGTTCAGTAACGGCCGACTGCGCCAGGTGAATCAGAGCACGTCCAACTGACACCTTTCTCGTTCGAAGCCCAGTCACTCTGCTGGCATCTACGCAGGTTGGGTTCAGAAATCCAACTCGTGAAGCCCTTCGTCTTGTTTCCATTTCTAGTCAGAAGCAGCTGCAGCCCTTCTTCCCACGCTCTATCACCCGTCCCACCTATTCAGGCCTTTGACACCCCTTTGCTCTGCGACCTAGCCCTGCACCTGCCATGCATGCGACGAATTCTTCTGGAGCCAACGGACAAACGCCTGTCTGGTCAAATGGAGTTTCAATACAAGAGGGCCCATTACCAAGACATCCAGCAAAAGCGTCATAGTAGTATTCAGTCAATTTAATAGTATTAAAGATTGATAAGGCTCTTTTTTTACTCCTTCTCAGTCTCCCATCGACTATAGACCGATGGCGCTAAGTGACACTTACACATCAATACCAAATACTGCGAAAACCCAACTCGAGCACTCGAAGAATCTGATATTTCCTTATGGCAAAAGGTTCTATCGGAACATCGAAAAAAGAATAGCAAAAGGAAAAAGTGGTCGCAATGATTGAAGGGAATCTCTTTTTGTGTACTGCGAATAGAATTCTTTTGGATCCAAACTGGGGCCCTCCGTGTTTCGGGTCATTGCTGATGTCCTCGGCTTGAGAGCTGTGTGTTCTTCAGGCCCTGGAGTATTCACAGGTAGTAAACGTCCTGATAGTGTATACCGGAAAAAAACAAACTTGAGCTGTTTTCAAGAAATCCGAATCATCAAAGTAGCGGGATCGTAGAGAAGGTCATTCCAGCAAAGCTTCACCACTCTCCTCTTCCCCCCCGCCCTCCCCCCCACGCGCCATTCTCGAAACAATTCGAAGTAATCTTTGTTTCTTGACGGGAAACAAGGAAAAACTGGTGGTACTACATTTTGATAGGACAATGAAATCACCTACAACCAAAGATTTGAAGATATTTTTTGTCGGTCTTGTATCAAGGATGTCCCAGCGTCATTCCAATTTCAATCAATCATATCAATTCTGGCGGAATATGTTTTCTACCTCTCGCGGTGGAAGAAAATGATTGATAACTTAAATTATAATGATCAAAAGATATCATTTAAAGCACAGTGATTGGACAAAAATTGATACCGTTTTTGAAATAATAAATCCATTTTGTTAGGTGTGGGTAAGCTTGCGACACCATTGGCTACAGCGTTGTGCCGTTCTATCAGCTTAGATTCGTTGCTCCCTCTCGCGCTTTCGCGAGGGTTTTCACAAGAAAGCGCCTATTACCAATAAATCTTTGTTGCTAGTATTTCGCAGGGGAATCCCGTGCCAAGGATTGCTGGTTGTCGTTTCGGTCAGATCCGCACAGACGGGAAGGGGGAAAGGTTGGGGGAATGAGCAAGGAATTGTACTTTTATTTCGTAGTCTGCCATCGAGTCTTGACGACAACAATGCAATAGGCACGTATATCCAACGAACACGCCCATAACGGGATTATGAAAAGGCTCATCTAGGGTTTCAATTCTTCCATCAGCAAACTAGACTTGTCGGGGATAAATCGCTCTTTGCTTTATGATCAGTCTCTCGTTCTATCGTAATCCATGAGGAGTAGCCCCTCGGCCCACCACAATATGACTTCATGTCCTCATGTACCCGGCTCACGTCAAAATGGTTCGGTGCTCGGGCTCAAAATCACCGGACGCTCGAAGCCTCGTAGCTACTTCGCGACGGTGGAGTATCGAACTGCTTCTTGTGCGGACGCCCCACCCGATGACCTCCCAGGTACGCGGTGCCCAGCTAGATCATACTGGATTTTTTGGTGCTTGTATTGGCTCACGCCAAAAGCCCTACCCAGCGGAGGCTTAGCAATCTTCTGGCAGTGAACCGCGACTCCATGTGCAAAAGCATCCTGGTGGTGGCGCTACGTGGTCATCGCTGCTTTGCAGGGCAAAGTAGGCTACAACACCTTCTCCGGTATCGCATTCCACACTAGCCGAAAGGACTATGCTTAGCGGGCTATATATGTCTTTATCGCGGCTGTCCAATTGGTGTTATGAGTGCGCGCACACTAGCATTTATATCCAGCCACTTCTTCCCATACGTGCCCAGGTCCCATAGTCTTTGCGTGGTACGATGAGTCCAGCGCCTCTGATCGGCGGGCTCCTTCTATTCCCATGGGTGCTAATTGTGCACAAGAGCGACAGCTTCAGCATTCCATTTCTAGTCTTGCAGGAGCGATTCTGTATGCCCTCTGCACATTGGACTCCCTTCTGTCCACTAAGCTATGTTTTTTTGTCTCAATCGTCTGGATTCGTTGGGCCAGCTGTAGACTTCCGACGTCTGTTATGCTTTCTCGTAGCACCAGATCAATGGAAACCCATTGTTGGAATGAACAGAGTGAGTCTAGCCTGAAGAAATCCATTAGTGGCTTAACCCCGGAAGCTTCGGTTCCGCTTCGAAAAACCAAAAAAGTCCAAGTTGATCTAAGACTCGCCACACAAAAACAAGGGTCTTGACTTGCTCGTTACTGCTGAGATCACATCGGAACCTGTTTTCACTCTAAATATTCTCTGTCAAATACCTTGAGCGATCTTGGAACACTCTCTACCGCGTCTCTTCACCCTAAGCAACGGTTCTCCCGGGAAGCAAACGCCTGGGTTACCATCGGAGGTAACTTTTCTCATCGTTCTGACTGGGGTGGAGGTTCAATATGAAGCTCGCAAGAGGAATTGGTCGGGATTGCGACTGAGTAGGGAAGGGCATTCCAATAGTCCCGCCCTGTTGATCTTATGCTAAAGGAGAGGAGTTGACAGATCGTCTATAGTTCTAGGAGTTCTGCAAGGTTTGGGTAATCTAGAATGTTGATATGGGTTCCTGTTGCACTTTTTTCGGCGGTGGGTGCATATATGTATATGCGATGTCGGCGTGTTGTCAGGGAATCTCGAGAAGAGGTAGACCTCAGTATTGCAGTGGTGAGCAACAAATATGCACAATCTCTGCGAGCCGTAGACGGATGATATAGATTCCAAAGAGCGATCACTCTTATGCTAGAGGAAAAGAAATAGCTGAACGCAGAGTTTTCTTGCGCGCTTCTTCGATGACCTGCAGATCGTGGCTTTGCGGCAGAAGGTTGTTGAGCTGGAGGAGGCTTTCCGCGCGGCTGGTTTGGTTACGAGACCTGCAGGAACTCCATCTATCGGACCGTCCTATGAAGTGAACACTGCTGAGGCCTGTGTTGTGGACGTTGGCGCAAATGGATGATGATTCGCGTCGGTTCGTATACATGTATATATATAAAGAAATGAGTAGCTGAACAAACCAGAGAGCGAATGAGAATCGCTTAGTTGAGAGCAAATCAGCCCGAACTGGGCGCTTCGGAGACCACTACCGAAATCCAAAAGCTCTAGGGACGGAAGCACAAGTAGTCTTAGTCTCAAATTGCTTACGAGTCTCTCCTTCGGCTCAGCTCTTCATGAAGAGGTGTGTAGCGGGTCTGGGTATGAAAGGATCTCCCCCCAGACCCGCCTCGGACTCGTGGTGGGATCCGCTTGCAACTGAGTCGGGACAGGTTGACCGCTGAATCCCGCATCCGACTAAATTGACCGCTGAATCCCGCATCCGACTAATCGGCATGTGCAGTTTTGCGCTTATTCCGCCGATCTAGCGGCAATCAACTTAGGCGTTGTTCGCAGACTCAATACATAGGCGCCGGGGCTCCCCCTTCTTTTCTGGGGATGCGCAGTCTAGCGTTATCCACTTATCAGCCCTGAACGATTTGCTGAGTACCCGCCCACCAAAGGGCGACCGTGACAGTCAAGCGTAGAGGAGAGCATTGGGATCACGAGCTTTGACGTAGGGAGGGAATTTGTGCGAAGTGTCCTCAAGACAAAGCCTTCGAAAAGAGAAGTTGTGAAGTTGCAAGGATAGCTAGCAGGCACATATGTTATGCGTTGTTTTGAGAATCTGGAGGATCTGAACTGGAGAAATTTTTGAAGAGATTTTGAGTTTCAGTTTGGATGCGGCCGAAAGGAGTCGCTGGAATCTTACATGGTGGCGGCGATCGGCTTTTTCAGCGAATTTCATCCGGTTTCGGACGGTTGAAGTTTTTCGAGGATGGGGTGGGAAACTTGCGTGAGCATGAGGCATGGATATCGTCTCTTAAGGACGGACCTGTTGCGGCGCCGCATGCGATAGAGATTAAATGGACTGATTGGCGGGAGAACCGGCTGCTTGGTTTTGCGTGGAGGGAAGGTGTGTTCTTATCGCCATCGGCGGTATCATTAAATCTACCAGAAAGCTGCCATCGTGCGCGGTTTGCGTTCTTGGAGCCTGAGTCATGGATGAAGAGGAGCGAGGATGCCGTTTTGATACTGGCTGGCACGGGAGATCACGGGTATCTTTTTCGAACGTTGAACTTGGCGGCTCCGCTTCTCCGGGCGGGGGTTTCCGTGATCATTCTTGAAAATGCGATGTATGGAAAAAGAAAACCTGCATTTCAGACCGGCTCAAAGCTGAGAAAGGTCTCGGACCTACTGGCTCTCGGTAGAGTCACCATTGAGGAGTCACGATCGCTACTGGAGTTTCTTCGAACGGAACCTAGCACCTCCGGCGAGAGAGCTCTTGCGGTAATGGGATGCTCAATGGGCGGGCTTCATGCTGCAATGAGTGCATCTCTCATGAACGACCCCATTGGCGTGGTTGCCGCATTTGCCCCACCGAACGCGGACGTGGCCTTCGTGAAAGGCATCATGAACAAGACCATGAGTGCAAACATTCTTCCGTCTCTCGACTCCGTCCTGTATGCGACGGACATTCGTAACTTTCCTCGGAAGAACTTCCCGGCCGTGCTCATCAGCGGAAACTCAGACCTGTACGTATGCAATGTCCCATGCCAAGGCTAAGACAAGCTCGTCTCATTCCAGCCATCTTTCCCCTGTCAGCTACGTGCCGGCGGAGCACTCCGTGAACACATGGCGATCCCACTGGCCATCGATTGACGTCCGATTCGTTAACTCAGGACACCTTTCCGGCATGGTCCTCAATCGGCATGTTATTGCTTCTTCCGCAATCGACGTTCTCAGAGCCGTTACAACCTGTACTAGTAACACTGTCAATCATCGACAGGAAGATGCCACGCTCGTGTAGCGCAGTCAAGAAGCAAAACAAAATGGCTAGTAGCATCGAACCTTGTGATCTTCGGGAGGATCGCCAATGAGCGTAATGCGCACTGCGGGTCGGACACTGCGCCAGAGAGGAAACCAATTCAATGAGAACGTGTACATTGTTCTTCTCCTTGATCCCTGCCTTCAATACCTCGCATCAGGTCGGCTGGAGCAGCATGTGGTCACATGGATGCAATGAGTTTGAGAGATGATCCTTGCAGTGAGGTGTTCCACACAGTTTTAATAGCATTGTTCATTCATGAAATATGCAGCAGTTCAATCCGAAATCAGCGGGCAGGGCAACCTCCACTTTCTTTGTCTATTGGCGGTCAGTGCTCCACCTGACCCCTTGTACAATATACACTATTAAGTACATTCTAGCAGCTATGCATTGCCAGTCTATTCACGTTGGAGCCTAGGACGCAAGCTCGTGGACGATTACCACCATGACTGCTCCGTGGGGATGCTTGTAACCAGGCTGATCCGGATGCAGACAATCATCTTTTGGCCTTCTATCGGTGATAGGTCATGCGGCATGTGCAGTCGCAACCGGTTTCTAGTCTGCGCAAGCGATTCCTCTGCCCATCAAGTCTCTTTCGTTGTTTGGGGATTGGAACTGATGGTTTGTCAGCAGCGCTAAATTAAACCTTTTTGTCTCCGTCAAGATTCGGAAGATCTGGTTGAAGAGATTCTGCGCCAGATGGATCATCTTCGACATCGAATTCAGGAAGATCTTCCTCAGTTGATACTGTTTCAAACGGTTTCGCATCTGCATCTGGGTCAAGCCCAAAACCCCGGAAAAAGTTGGTTGACAGGTCCGCACGTCTCGATTGTATTTCCTTCACTAGTTGCTCTCCATGTCGAGTGTTAAAGAGAGTTCGCCCAAGCACTACGGCGTCGAATCCCATGTCCAGAAGGTCGTAGCATTCCCCCGCTGAAGAGTACCCACCTCCAGCTGCAGTTATGATGAAATCTGGAATACTAGGACGCAGGCGTTCAGCAGTCATGGGCTCCTATTCACATTCAGATTCCAGAGGCACGAACAGGCTAGTTCAATCCTCTGTATCAAGCAATCACCACTTGCTATAAGAGTCTCCAAACTCCGATCTGTGAATACAGCTGACTCACTTATCGCCCGATTGTAAGGCAGAAGCTAAACGAGAGCAAGGGTAACTAATCTAACAACGAGCTGTTTTGGCGAAGCCTCTGTTTCAACGCATTGCGTGGAACCGCAGATGACAGCCCAACAAATCGCATTCACGAGTTCGGTATTATCGATAAAATTACCTCTTGATTCGTAGCTCGGTTTAGGTTGGAGACTAGTATGATCGCGGCTCCGGCTTCAACAGCAAAGGCGAGTTCGATGTCTGTATGTACTTCGACAATTGATTCCAGTCCCATGAGGGTAGCCGAGTTGAGCAAACTTTCCAAGTCGGGAAGGCAAGCTCCGGCGATGATGAGGACGGCTTTCGCGCCACAGAGACTTGCCTCTGCAATCTGAAGTGGATGGACAATAAAATCTCCCCTGACCAGCGGCAGTTTCAGTTGCGAACCTGCCGCGGCGAGATGGTTTAGATCGCCTTCGTACTGTTCTCCATCCGTCCAAATCATTGTTGCGTCGCAACCCCATTCTGCAGTCGTTTTCGCAACGATCTTCACTAGGTCCTGATCGTAGTCCAAAACCCTCAGCGGCTCTTCCCCGGGATGCACGGGATGTCTCTTCTTTAGCTCTGCTACAATTCCCAACCTTCCATCCGCCCTGCGAAGCGCTCGGTATAGACTCCCCTCTGTGGCATCGGCTTCAGCAAAATTCGTCCTCAATGCAAGCGGATGATCAGGCCTCTCCTTCAAGATCTTCTCAAGTTTCTCAATTTCGTCGAATTTTCTCTCTACAAGTCCATAAAGCAGACCCTCCGGCTTCCATTCCTTAGACTCTCGGCAAACTGCCCTCCTCCTTCCTCGAAACTGACCAACGCTACTCACAAAGCCGAGTACATTCATCCTTCATTTTCCTCAAATCATACCGCTAACTGATAGTGGCTATTCCTTCGAGCAAAATGAAACTGACCCATACACGTGACGGTATAAATGATCCCATCTCCTTGTTTGCAAACTTCCCTTAACCCCTCTCCAAAACACCGAAGCTTCCAGACCCTAATCTGTTCCACCACCGTCAGACGGCCTTGGTGAAGATGAAAGGCGGCTACCACTGGGCATCTGCAGCTTCATCCGAAGCGCGGAACGTCTCTGAATGATCTCAAAGACCGATGTTGCTCTGTTCCCAAAGGACCTCTCTTCCTTCAGAGAAGACGTGGCTGAGGGGGATTAGAGGAACCCTCGTCTAGGCGGCTTAGGATCGGCCATCACCTCCCGCTTGCGTTTCTATGGCGAGCAGGACCGAGCGGGGGAACTTGAGCTACAGGAATTCCATGGCCTCGTTGTTAGATGCTTCTCGACGAACGGAGTGGCCGATGTCACCTCTTATGAGCCGATCATGATCAAGACGGCGGTCTTGTTCTTTACCCCGAGTGGACTTTCCCTGAGTGTGAAGGGCGTATGCACTGTCGGCAGGCAGAAGTCAACAAACGGATTCGTTTCCTTGCGAACACTTTCCGTCTTTTCAGATCTCAAACTCGGTGAGGGTACTAAGAGCAGATCACAGTATCTGAAGAACTCAGCCGAGTTTCGCCGTAGCCCCTCAGACAAAATGTCCTGAAGAGCCGGCAAGCATTAACTTTGATCTACACGGTCATCCGTTCTAACAAAAAAGGGGCTGGCTACCCGACGTGTGAAAGGCATGACCAGTGTGAAAAGGCACGACCAGGGTGAAAGGAAAACAGCTCTTCTCCAACTAGGACGCGTAAATCTCTCCGTCTTCTATGCAGTTCAAATCCTAGTAGCTCAAGGGCTCCGGATTAAGGTCTCTACCCCCTTCAAGTCGGGCTCAACTATTCATCAAGAGGATGGCTTCTCGTAGAGAGATTTATCAATTCCCTTCCTCGTCCCAGCGTCAGCCAGCGGTCTCTTGTATGTGAACCCAACATACTCCTTGTTTCCAACCTCCTTCCTCACTGAACGACTTGGCTGAACTTTGTGTTTGCTCGTTGACGGATCTACTGGTCGATACTCCTCGAAGTACTTCACATCTGTGGGACCAGTCAGGTCGGGTACGAACGGGGGTTTCTGGTCGCCAAGCTTGTCCCAATCAACTCCTGCGAAGAAGGGGTGCTTACTGAAATCTTCAAGACCACCTTTCGCACCCAAGCGATCGTCAGAATCGCAAATAAGTCCAGAAAGCAGCGAGATGGCATCATCGCTCAAGTCTGCTTCCTCAGGAAACTCCAACGTGTCCTTGTACTTAAGAATCTGAATCGAAGCAGTGAGGATTCCAAGCAAGCCACAAGCACATTTAGCACTTAGTTGATGGCTGGTAGGGTTGGCCAGCTACCTCATCCAAAGGCAGCCCGAGGCCGGAACCCAGGTAGTTGCGAAATATTCTGATCCTCACCTTCTTGCATGTCTTGACTGCATCGTCCGCGTAGAATGGTGGATAGCCAACAAGAGTTTCATAAAGTACAACACCCAGACTCCACCAGTCGCATTCCTTTCCGTATCCTTTCTTCAGTAAAACTTCCGGCGCGATGTAGTCCGGTGTGCCTACCGTTGACATGGCCTGCTTCCTTGCGCGTTCCTTGTGTTTCTGCTTCCTGGAGGAACGACCGACAAATGAACACAGGCAAGAAAGTATGAAGATTAGCTTCAGAATTGGGCTGAAACCAGATCCAAGCTACTGATTTGATTTGCGTTGGCGCGGGACACCTAGCAGCCTACTTTTCTTCGTTGGAAACGTCCTCAGCATCGTCATCATTACTCGCGCTGTGAATGGTAACAGCTGTTGGATCACCCTCATAACTCTTGCAGAGCCCAAAATCTGAAAGCTTCAGGTGACCATCTTTGTCGAAGAGCAGGTTATCTGGCTTAATGTCCCGGTGGAGATATCCAAGCTTGTGAATGAAGTCGATAGCAATAATCATCTCGGCCGCGTAGAACTTCGTTTCCGCCTCCGTAAGCGTATCACGGTTCATGAGGAGGGACATGAAATCTCCACCAGGCAGGAAATCCATTATCAAGAACAGACTGGTAGAATCCTGATTAAGAAGTAGAGTGGGGGTATCGCAGAAGGGTCGGTATTGGTCTACTATGTGGGGAACGACTCAGACAGTACGGCATACCTGAAAAGCATAGTTCAACTTGCAAACGTTCCTGTGATTGGCAAGAACCAAAACCTGCCGCTCTGCCCAAGCGTGGTCGATTTGCTCTTTCCTCATCATGTCTTCTTTGAGAAGCTTCTTCATCGCGTAATATTCTCCACTACCCTTCATCCTTACAAGTCGGACTTCCCCAAAGGCACCCTGCAAAATCAAGAGATACGGAAGACTTCAGAGAAGGAATAAGACTGGAACAATACGCGAGCGCGTTCCTCGCTACCTGTCCGATGACATGGATGCTGTCAAAATCGTTTTCCGTCATCTGTTTTCGCTTCTCTCTCGCGTATAAAATCTCACGACGGTTGTGGTCTGTACGAATCTGCTTCTTCTCGGCTTCCTTCACACCCATGCTCTTGAGCTCCGCTTCAAGTTCACCCTTCCTTCTCTCCCGCTCCTCTTTTTCCTTGAAAAGGTTCGCCATCTGCTGCTCCAACAGCTTCTTGGCAGCATCGCGTTTCTGAGCACGCTCAGCTGCCGTCGCTGATGTTGTGCCTGACTTCTTTTCATCACCAGGCTTGCCCATTTCGTTGCATTCAAGAACAGGCCGATATTTCCTTTTAACCAAGCGCACCTAGCATGTCCTAAAACCGTTTACTCCTAGCTGCTCTCCCTGTCCACAGAAAGACTCAGAGTGTTCCCCGCGTGACATCTGAAGAAAATATTCTTCAACTTTTCATCTTTCCATTGAGAGATATGTACGGTTGGATGCATGTTGTGGAGGCGCACGTCTTCAGATAGAATCCCGTCATTTCGGGGTTCAGGAAGACACGTGCATGTGGAGGACCGGCGTTTCCTTGGTATTGGCAACGATGAACCGTAAGAGGCTGGATGTTCATTCAAAGTATATCGACTATCCTCCCATGATCTATATATGTACAACATCTGCATGGGACCGCCAGATATTTGCCGTGGACGTGGGGACGAAGATCTCGCGAGTACAGAATTTTACTTAGCCAATGCCGTTGCGTGGTCAATGTCGAGCACATACATGCTTGTGTATTCCCATCGCTCGCGGGAGATACGTCAGCTTGTCATGCCCCCCAATTCATGACGGCTATTATCCAAGATCGGCACTCGATGCCCTAAGGAGCCGTTGTCCGCGCATGATCGGATGAGCGGATCGACGCTCGACCGAAACTAGCTCAGCCCTTTGGTGGTTGTACACGTTCAGCTATTTTACGCACTTCTTTGCTTGCAGCATGTAGAGATTCGCATGGAAGGCGAGGTCCTGTGACAGGCCGCCTCGTGAGTTGGGCTTTAGCCAAGGCCTTAAATGTGTCACAGACGTTCCAGCGGATTCACTAGACCGCTGTCGATACGCCAATCGCCTCTTGCATACCTACTGCTTAGGTATGCTGTCAAAGCGGACCGGCTTACGTATCAGGAGGACTCATTTTCCTGCCTCTTTGTCGCCCTTATACAGTTAGTCGTTGCCAACCTTCCGGTGTGCTTGGAAGACTCTGCTGGAGCATTTTTCAAGCGGTCATTTAAATTGTAGATGTCTGCACTGAACAGGATGTTACTGAATCACATCCAACGCTGCAGCCATCCAAGACAGCATCTACAGTATCTGTAGTCTCAACTATCAGTCGAATGCTCTTGAGCCCTGCTGGCTGGCGCTTTTGGCGAGGCTCAAGTCTAGTGACAGCATACGATTTCACGCGAAAGACTAGAGTAGCGTGTGGAGAGTTCCACTGGCTAGCGTCACTGCCTGTAGCCCGCCCGATCGTTTATCACGGGAGACAGCATCCTCATCGCGGACGGGCTCGTTGCAAGAACCTGCTAGCTAGAAGTGTCAATTCCTACTTGCCGTCAACATAATTTAGAGGATATCGTTCTTAAATTTTTTACTACCCAGTCAAATCAGAAAGACCTGTCAATCAGCTGCCTAAATATTGCTCTAAACGAATCGTTCAAACTCTAAACCGAGAAGACACGTGGAAGAACATCGCTATTCCATATGCCTTGAATAGATTTATTTCTGGAGTGGGATTAACCATGTCTGTTTAGCTTTGTCCGTCCATCACACTTGACGTGGTCGGAAGCTTCCCCTTATTCCCCCAATCCGTGGAGATGAGATTCACAGCTGTGAATTTTAAATTTCTATATTGAATATTACACCCAGATATGGATTTGCTGTTTTGGGCAATTCGAATCGAGGATTAGTAAGCGAGCATTGATGACGACTGTACCCGCGTTTCGGAGTCCTATCAGATGAATCGGAAGACGTGGATCTACCAATAGAAAGCAACCGATAAGACTGAAGCAATCATTTCGTAGTTGAAATATTAAAATAAAAGAGTATATTCAATCAATCGATGCACAGATGCCTCAATCGGGTGAGGGCATGTGTTCGATACTTGTGTGGCGTGATGTAAGAGGGTTGTGGGGGGGTGCTGTGGGACAGGAAACGGAAACTTTCTCTGATCAGAATGCTAATGGTGGTGACATTTTACTGTATTATCGATAACAGAAGTGTCTATCAAGTATGATATTGAATTAATTATTAAAAAGCTCCACAACGCCCAACCAAAATATGAATAAACCAATAGGATGAGGAAGAATAACGTATTCTGGGAACTGGGTTCTGTCACCCCCCCTCCTCCAACAATGCTCAGAAGACGTTGCGTGCGGGGTTTTTTGGGACTCATAGCGATGGATCAAAACTTTGTATCTCTGAACAAGGAAACATGAGCTTGAAATCCCGAAGAAACAATAGCATACGGTGAGATGCACAATTCGTTTACTATATCGTAGGTCGTAATTTTTTGATATTTTTGTGGGTACGCTTTGAGTGAGACTCTTGTGCTGGCCGTTTCTTTGACCATTAGACGCCGCAGTCTTTTTTTTTTTTTTTTTAGGAACAGCTCTCTGGAGCTGGGGATGGGGGTCGTCTGCCTACCGTATATATATATAAATACCCATAATACCCATTGACAGCATAGTTGATTATTTTGACCAAACAGTTAGGTGTCTCTTTGGTATATTAACCTTGTTTGGTAGTGTCAACGTTCTCTTGGCAATCCGTTAACGAGGAGGTGGCTGTAGAGACTAGGAAGTTGACCGGTTGAAGGCTGTTTTCGAACGTATATATATGTTCTTGGCTATCTTTAGAAGGGCTTGTTGCTGCTTGTGTTTCTAGTTCAAAAATTTTAGAGGAAAAATGTCTTGTCCACCGGCAGCTTCATTTTTTGGTTTCATGGGAGCGACTGCGGCGGTGGTCTTCTCCAACTTGGGCGCCGCGTATGGAACTGCAAAGTCTGGAGTTGGAGTTGCGTCGATGGGTGTGATGAGACCTGAGCTGGTGATGAGATCGATCATCCCGGTTGTTATGGCTGGTGTTCTCGGTATCTACGGTTTGATTGTGGCGGTCATTCTGGTTGGTCAAGTGACCGAGGGGGGTGAGTCGATCTTGATCGGGAAGCACTGACCTGCTGCTTCGTTCTGTTGTATCCTGTGAAGATGGGGTTTATCTTAGTGAACTAAACGTCGCGTTGCGGATGCAACTTTCCACGTGTATAGATTATCCCTATTTCTCGGGCTTTGCACATCTCGCATCAGGACTTTCCAACGGACTTTCAGGACTTGCCGCAGGTATTTGTATCGGAATCGTCGGTGACGCTGGAGTCAGGGCCACGGCACAGCAGCCGAAGCTTTTTGTCGGTAAGTGCTGTGGGCGGTGAAGGGCAGTGACTGTATCGATGACTGGGACAACAATGCGGTCCCTACACTAACTCTCATTGGGAGCAGAATCCTTACCTTCTTTGTTTCCTGTCTTCGCGTCCATGCAGGTGTTATCCTGATTCTTATCTTCGCGGAAGCGCTTGCCTTGTACGGTCTCATTGTCGCCCTCATTCTCGCCGGAAAGAACGGTACAACGTGTTAGAACCTTTCGTAGCTAGTTTTCACGTGCCGTTTCAGGCCAGGTAAATTTGTGCTTGGAATACACGCAGAAAAAACCGAAAAGAAGAGAATATTGCACAACCCCAAAAAACCCTGGATCCGCTCCACGAGGAGAACCTCACATTTTCATCGATGTTGATCACCGTCTTTCAATTCCACCAGTAATGAGGGAATGACAAATCCACAGCACTTTGCTCACGATCTGCAGAGAACACCTTGTTTTCCGTCCACCAAGGTGGGAAGGAAACAGTATATCGCTGGCACGTTAGCGCATCCGCAAGAGACCGTGAATGGCTAGTTCTGATTCACAACGGAAGTAGCCCTTTAATCTCCTCTGTCGGTCTTGTTGGGAGGTGGATGAGAAGAGCCGATCCTGAAGAGATGGAATCCATGCGATGATAGACGTACTTGCCTGAAAAGCGAAGCACAATGCCGGTACTGACTGTGTTGGAGTTTTTCCATGGGATCGGTGGCCTGCGTGCGGGTCTCGAGAAGGCAGAGCAAGTACACTCAAACGAATCTGGGCCTAGATCTTCCATACCTCGAGACTTGCTAATCATCGATCACGAACATGTCTTTCTCCTCAATTTTTCCAGGAAATCGCGCTACCAGTTGTTACGGAAGTCACCGCAGCGTTCGACATAAGCTCGATCTGCGCAGATACGTACAACCACAATTTCGAGCCTGGAAAGTATGCGGCTTTGAAAACGGAACGCTTCATTTCAGAAGACGTCGAAGGTGTTTTATTCTAATCCTCGCATTCCAACGCTTGTACACCAGAAGGACTTTCACAAGAGACGTAAAATCACTACCAGACAGCTTCTTCATCGAGAACCGCTCAGATCTTTGGACGATGTCACCTCCTTGCCAGCCGTACACCAAGCGAGGAAAGGAACTGGACGCAGCTGACCCCCGAGCAGCTGGCTTGAAGCGGTTAACGAATGTTCTGCGAACATGCCCATCTGCCGCGCTTCCGTTTGGCATTCTCTTGGAGAATGTCCCAGGTTTCGAGTCTTCTCACTCACTCAGTGAACTACAAGACAGCTTGAGAATCCGCGGGTTCTCGTTCGTGAAGCATGAGCTCTGTCCTACCCAGTTTGAGATACCGAACAAAAGAAAAAGGTTCTACCTTGTCGCAGTCAAGTCGACGAAGTCTAACATACTTGGAACAGCCCGCGACCCCCCAGGAGGACACACGGAGCGTCGCCTCGAAGAATTTTTGTTCGGAGATCCTGAGAGAGACTATTATGAGGAGGAGTACAAACTCCCTGCTCATTACCTCCGGTATCAAGCTGCTCTGGATGTTGTCACCCAGTCTAGTACGGAGTCCGATTGCTTTACTGGTGCGTACGGGAGGTGAGCATGAGACACTTGATGAGCAAACAGTGCATTGGATGAAGGATGATAACTTGTCCGATCGGATCCGAAAAGATAACTTGCTTAGCGGAAAACGTCCTGAGATTATGTTACGGCACATTTGCCTTCCAGGTATGCGAAGGGAAGCGGAAGCGTGTTGAGCTGCGGAAGCCATGGCATGAGGTTGTTTTCATCGAAGGAGATCACTCGACTACACGACTTTCCAGAGCTCTTCGAGTACCCGCAGCACGTCAGCGAGTTAAAGAGGTACCAGCTTGTAGGAAACAGCGTCAATGTCAGGGTTGTCGCCGCGCTTAGCAAGGACTTGCTCTACGCCGCGGCTCAAGCTTCGCAGAGTTCATGACGAGATTCGAAGAGCTGCAGAATCCTAGGACAAAGGGGACAGATCTCGAGAACGCTGAGGGCCTCCTGGCTCAGAGCAAGCGAGCAATTAGTTTCCAGCTGAATTGATACGATCCCTTCCCAGGAATGGATCATGTGATTCGTCACAAGCGCTGACTTAGTCTGCGAAATGCAAAAATTAATGCGCCGCTTGCGTACTGCCGTTCATACCATTGAGCCAGCTTTTTGGGTTGAATCGTACGCCGCCCTTTCGCGCTCGTCGTCAACTGGAGCCTTTACGCTTAGTTTGCGAAGGAACGCCCGCTTCGTTTTCAACGGAGAGAGAAGGGAAGGGCTGGCGATTAAACAGAAAACTGCAGGACGCCCTTTTTATCTACGGTTGGAACTCGGTATGCCTATGTGGCGGGACAATATAATTACAAACTAGGCATTCAACGATCCAGTCCCAGGTGACCGGGATCATCTGACCTCGGTTGACGAATTTTCGTAAATGCATCGGCGGTGTTCTGTCCGTGGCGAGGTACATAGGGTCGTCCGCCGTGCAGACGAGTGAAGGTCTACTTAATACATGGGCCCCAGCTATGAACAGGATGCTCTCTGTTCTATTGCGTGCTGCCAGTGTCTTCATCTGAACAAGGAAGCACATCCTCGCGAATACCCGATCAGTGGGTGGGGTTGCCGTAGGAAACAATGAGCTGGTTGTGGTGAAGGATTTCGGAGCCTTCTCTGTCTTTGCGGTTCCTGGAGAGATGTGGTAGCTGGTGGGTTGTCGAAACAAGTACGGCTTAGACCTCAAAAATACAGCCGAGACCCGATCCATACCCGGCAACTTACCTCTTCGTACTGACCACGCTCCTCTGCTCTGCACAGGCTGCAACCCAGGCCATACTCAGAATAGGCAGTCGCGCGGCAAGAGCGTGCAGAAATTTCTCGGTTCTTGATGGGGACTCTGCGATTAAAACTACCGCCACCCCGCCATCCTCGATGGCCTCTACAAAGTCTCCTACATTCTCAAGTATCATGCCTCCCAGCCGAGCAACCTCCTCATGTAGATATCCTTTCGAAGCTTTCCTTGCAAGGCTGTCCTTGTTCAGAGTCATCCCAAACCTGATCCCATTAAATACACGTCCCTCACTTTCCTCACCCTCCATTCGGACTTTCTTCGTTCGCCGCCTACCTGTCCGCGCACCAACCCATCCCGTCAATCCGGATGGGGGGCGTGCACCCTTCTTCGAAAGCTCAAGCTGAGCATTTCTAAGCTCCATGACCTTATTTGATGGCATCAGAGTCTCGTCAGCTTGCTCTACTCTGCCACTCCGCGTCCTCTTTCGGCGTACGAGTCGAGTCTCCTTTTGATGGATTTCAGTAGCGTGCAAGGTTCCTGCGACTTGCTTGCCGTTTTCCGTTTGGGAAACGACTAGATCTGATGCTGTCTGTGCGTCGAAGGTATCAGACTCCTTTGCCGTTTCCATCACTAGTATCTCATCCTGCGTTTGAGTTTTGATTTCGACTTGATATTTCGCCGCAGCAGCCGTTGCCTTGTGGTCCTGCTTTGGTTCTTCTTTGATGGTCTGCTGGACTTGGATTGTGGAGTTGACTGACTGTGGAGGCTGTATTTGGCTCTCATAATTCGCTTCAGATGCTGTCATTCCGGTTGCCGCAAAGTCCGGAGCAGTTCCTTCCGTTTCTGCCAGGACAGGGTTCGGGCCCTCACCCCTGCAATCATCCGTCAAACCGGTGTCCGTGTCCTCCACCACAGTATCAACCAGCTTCCTACTCACACGATCAGCTACTTTTACTTGCTTGGAATTTGACCCTCTTTGGCTACCCATCTCGGCCACCGCAGCCGTACTAATTTCTACCTGCACAATATCCGCAACGTTCGTTGACAATGTCAACCTCGCAGACGGGATCGGTAAACTACTCGGCACCACATCATCAGCTGAGATACCACTGCCAGTCTCTTTAGGACTTGGGGTCCCCTCAACTTCTTCCGACATCGAGTCTTCCACTCCAGTGCATCTTCTTCAAACCCGCACTTTCGCGTCAACCACGTTGGGCAGCAATGTGCAAACCTCCAACGCTGTGCCGTCAATACAAATTCTACTCCGGTGGCAAGCGCTTAGAATAGAGCCATCACTCGTTTCGCTGCACCTTGGCCGGCTTAGAAGCCCATAATCAATGTTCACTGAAGCTGCCTTTGACGAACGCGCTCAACGATGAAAACTCTGCTGCTCCCAAGCCAAGAGCTGGAGGACAACCTTTACCACGGCTCGCGTGGCTGAGCATGGAGTCCGATTGAGTTGGAGGTAGAGGAATAGACTTTGCATTGCAACAAGAAATAGGTACAGGAAAGCTTGTTGGTAAAGTCAGGGTTGTCGTTCATGTGTGAGCTCTAGTGCTTCGACTCAATTTGTTCATTGAGTACGATCGAAGTCTGTGCTAAAACAACTGCCTGAGCAGTTACTCAGAATCATTGCCACCATGTGGCTGAGAGTCATGAGCAGACAGAATTGGAATAATTCGCTCGATAAATTGGCCAACGACGTGCAGCTTATTAGCTATGCCGCACTGACCAAAACCTCCCGACGAAGTGGCTAGAGCACCGCGTCTATCCACCGCACGCCGGCACTGGCAAAGCCAGAGCAGCCTCCAGAAAGAGCAGCAAAGAAGGACAAGTCGGATCCCGGTAGGATTTCGGAAATGCCAGTATACGATAGAGATACCCCTCACTCCGACCAACAGACAACTCTTCGAATCAATGGTATCTTCTGGTCAGAAGAGTCCTTGTTCAGAGCGTAGATACTCGCAGTGGACAAATCCACCGGAGGTCGGAGATTACGGGCATCCATAAGATGATCTTCATCGTCGTGAAATCTGTGATGAAGTCGAGAAGCTACCTTTGAGTAGCGACAAACAACCCGAAGCGAAAATGATTGCATACATGCTTAATGACTAACATCAAGAAAATGATTGATGAAAATAGATTGAACTTAAGCAAAAATGATTAGATTTTGTGGTTTTTCAATTGGCCGTGATCGAGCAGAACTGCTCAGCTTGTCTCCAGCTACCATTTGAATACGGATGCGCGAAATGCGAGAAAGACGAGTGGTGGTCCAGGACTCCTGTTTCCCACTCTGTTCCTTGTTCGTTCATGCTTTTCTTCAGAGTTTCGGCTATGTTCCTTGTGCGCGAGTAGGTTGATGTTTGAGAGTTGTGGTTGGAACTTTCTACAGAACGGACTTTTGTTTCTTTGATGGCCCTGAGAGGCACGCGTTCATTCAAAAATACCGGCACGATGGTCGATTTGGAAGCCAAGCCTTCGAAGTTGCTTGGGCTGTGCTATCGGGTCCATACATTCTGAAACTCGCACCTCCAACAATACTGAAATGGAGAACGCAGTTCGAATTCAGTTCTTCTATGCAAACCCCAGAACAAACACGTTGGTCGTCCGGTTGGAAATGTCTTGCTCATCCGGGCCGATCGTCTCCGCCAAATCTTGTAACGTCATCGCAAAGTGTGCTGTCGACTTATTTTCAGGATCCTCCACGCACGTACAAAAAGCATTCCCCACTGAATTACAACTCGGCCATCCTGGAGCACTACCATGAAATTTCGCAACGATGTGGAACCTGCAAAATCCGGGACATCTCCACTGGATTTTACGTTGCAGCAACATACAGACCACCAGCGCTCCGCTAAATTGTCAAGGGGAACGGTGCGAGAGAAAACATGCCGCCACACCAAGGTCGTTGAATAACCGAACTGATCGAAATTCAGCGTTTCCCGGTAAAACAACAGTTACACTTATCTTTTTGCTTCAATTTCGACTTTTTCGAATTTAGTGTTGGAATGTGTTAGCAGTGGCTGGGTTAGACTTGCGTACGGTTCGGCTACACTGTTGGGGTTACGCAGCCCCAGGGCTTGAGGTAGCAGCAGTAAACAAAATCTGATAGTCAAAACCCCGTCTCAATCAACGTCGGATTTTGCTTCTCCAATCCTCCAGTCAGCATCATAGAAAAAACAGCGACCATGGTTTCACTATGGATCCATACAAAACCCCTGGTTCGCAGTCGATTGGGGAAACGTTTCTGAATGAACAGGGAACAACGTTCTCGAGTCACAGCCGACTCGGTTCAACAGCTTTCCAACGCAAAACTTTTGTTCTCCGGCTTGAAGTTGGCCGGGTTGGAAGGCGTTCGTTGCTTTGCGCGGATTTAAGTTGTTGCCCAAGCCACGTAGTATAACTTGAATACGAGCTAAGAAAACGTTCTTACCCGTTGGTTTGTGCTAACGCTGTGAGATTTGGAAGTTGAGAAATTTGTTTAACAACGTTCCGCTCTCTTCATAAAAACGTCTTGGCAAAACTGCTTTTCCTATGTTGCTAAACACCACGTAGGAACCCATAACGTGTCCTGCTCTGCTATCGGCGGGGGCTGGGGCAGTTCCGTTCGAGACATGATTCCTACCCCAATCGCCAGCTGACCCCATATTTACCTCCATAAACGGGGTGGTCCTAGGACTGTATATATGGAGGATGCATACTCAGGTCAACAAAAAAATTCGAATGTGGATCGAACCTCAGACTGCGGGGGACTCAATTTTTTCTCGGTGTCTGGAACTGATGATTTGGAGAGTGCTTCGCAACCACTTTCAATTTTCAACACGATTTTTTTGGTAGGCAATTGATCTGACGAGCTGGGTCGGTGTCAACAAATTCCTCCCTCACACGCTCCCCACCAAATTTCTTCATTTCCGACATGAATATCAAGCACAGGGTCATGTGTAGTTGTCGAATCATAAACCCACAAGAGACAACTTAAAAATACAACCAAAATGAGTTAGGGACATATGTACGGAATCATTCCTCCAGAGCATAATCTATATCGCGACAGGTCAATAAAAAAGAATTTTCAGACAATCCTTGGTATATTTTTGCGAATATCCCAAATTAAGATATATTTTTCTAGATCAGCGTCTTAACTTATCGTCCTTTTTCTCATCCAGTTCCATTTCGCAACCGCCCTCTGGGCTTTTTGTACTGGTTTTGTTCTTTGGAAATAATATCAGTTTTTTGATCGCTTGTCTACGGTGAAGAATAAATTGTATTCTATTTAAGGTCAGGAACGACCTTCACCTCCGGAAAGGGGAAAAACAAACTCCAATCATCAATTTAAGGAAGACACTAATTTACTCTAAATCATGAATAAATGAAGATTCCTTGAACCCCTTGAACCCGAGACAAAAAGACCCAACCGCAGTTTTTGATAAAATTAAGTGGTTCATGATTTGGATCAAGCCAATAGTAGACGAGTAGCCAGCCCGCTCAACCACCCCTGAATTCTTTTCCATAAGTCGAAGTTGACGAAGGGAACCGAAAAATCATCTGTAAAATGTTACGATCAATGTGATACTTCAAACTGAAGCTAAAAACGTCTGGTTCTCCATGGCCTCAATGATTTACGCGATAGACAGTCGACGTTGGGGCTTATGGTAAATATTGCTGGGCCCAAATCGACGGAAAGCTGCATTGGTCTCCAAGAGCCTTTTGTAACTAGCGAAATCAGTTAATTCTAGACGGCAATCAATTTCATAGGGGGGTTTTTTTTTTATTGCTCTATTCCAAAAAGCTCGCAGAACACCGTATGCCATTCAAAAACAGAAACCTTCACCCCCCAGTGAGTGGTGTCCATGAACATACCGCTCGCAGGTCAACCCTGGCTAGTCTGAGGGTGCAGGAAGCAAGATATTTTGATACTCCCGGAGAAGAGAAAGCAACACCGAACGTGTTTTTCATGTTTGGTGAAAAAAAGAACAGTTTAACACCAGCTTAGTTACGGCTTAAAATTAACCCCCTTTGGAAACAACCAATCATCGTCGATGGAAAATTAGTTGGTTACCCATGGATCTGAGCAAACCCTTCGTGTTCGACGGAAAATATTTTCGTTTTTCCGTTCTGCTCTCGAATTCATCCAGAAAGACACTACCCAATGAGAATCGCAAGTTCGGGTTTGAAGTCTTCTGTTCATCGATCTACTATCATAATCGTTGATACCAAGGACAAGTATTATCCCTTTTCTCTGATCGCTTGCACAGTTCCTATACTCCCCCCCTCTCCCTCGCGCCCCCCCCACCCCGTCCAACCCGCCGCCGTGAAATGCCGCACAGAAAAAACAAAGGCGAGAGACTCCAAGGACTTGGACTCCCGCCCCCTCCGCTTCTCCCGGATTCATGTTATCATAGATTCCAATTTTTCCACCAGTTCCACTTGGGTACTGCTTGTCAGTTTGAACTCCTCGAGCCCTCCCCTTGCGAGCACTGGACTTCGTGAGGAAATCCTCCAAGCCCGAGAAACCGCTGGCATTTGGTGCAAGATCGGAATTCTCCACGGCTGACCCAGCGGTGCGGAGAGGAATTGACAAATTCTGCAGCTTGGATCCGAATTAGCAAGCTAGGGAATCGGTGGCTCAGAACCCTGCCCTAAGTCACCAATCCCACAGCATACACTGTTCGACACCCCAGAGGTTGCGGAAGTGGCCATGATTGCCCAAAGATGATAAGGCTACCAGTAGTTGCTAAAGCCCTTATATAATTTTCAAATTTGTGGCAGCCTCGTGACAATGGCTTCTATACCCATCCGATTCTCTGAGGTGGTCAAAATTATCCGCTTGTTCACCTGGCCCTCGTAGTGTGACACGACGGGCTTCCAAGATATATACGAAAGCCTGGGAATCATCCATTCAGAAAGATATTGGCACCATCGTTCAAGAGGTTAAAACATGATGGGGTGGATTGGATCAAGATGGAGGTCGCAATGCCTTTCTCAACCGTTCGACTTTGATCGGAAACAAACGCCAAGAATGTGAATTGCTTTGAATTTTAAAGGGACTGAGTCGACCCCCCCAGTCGACCCCTACAAAGAACCAAGAAACCCCCCCCCAAAATATTACCCCTTTTGTTTAGCCATCCAAGAAAAATCGTTGCCGTGAAATACATCAGTTGACGATCCAGCATCAATAAAATAACTACGATTCAATTATTTGAGCGGACGCACCATGTGCATTCTCTTCGTACCCGCTTTCAAAAGGGACCAACTGGATGAAAAAATAAATGAAAACAGTATTTTCTATTATATTCATTCTCCTACAGAGTTTTCGATTATTCTTATTGGTTACGGCAGTATAGATTACAGAAGAAATAAGCCGCAACGAGGATCGCGACTCCATACAATTCAATTTTACAAAATATATCGAAGGCATTCATGAATTTCGGAATAAAAACTAAGCAGGGAACCGGGGCTGGATCGGTTCAAATTGTTTTGTATTCAGGTGTTGAAGACCTCGTCATTTGTTTGTCAATTCCATGCTTGGAAACAAATCGGCGAAAGAATCCAATACCGTCTTTAGATTTTACGAATTTTCAAAGGTTATGTCAATTGCGAGTGTTGCTACCAATCAACCGCTGTGCTTTTCTAGTATGCTTTTCGGTTAAAAAGCCGTTTTCGTGTTGACCCGAGTGCTTAGTCCAGCTTCTGCTAGGTCCCGGGAAGAGCAGTGAGGGGGGTTGTAGAAATGTGAAATTAGCTGCGAAACTCGTTTTCAATACTAATTAACGCATTTTCACGTGGCAAGACTAACGTAACGTAACCCCAGACTAAGCGTTCCAGTTCGAGCCATGCAAGGTTACCAGGAACTTTGGAAAGGGCTCGACTATATATGTTGACGGGAAGCTAAGTCGTCAAGCTTTGCTTCCTCGCAGCGGTTGGCCAAACGAGCTAAGGGCAACCAGGTGGTAGAAGGACATTTTCGGGACTTGCTCTTTAGGGGTTCGACTGTGGTTGAATTTTGGTATGGTTGGTGGCAAGAGCTGATGCCATAGTACGAGCTGGGAAGTTTGCTAGGCTTGCCTCGCAAAATCTTCGTGTGAGTCTGAGGGCTCTATAGCTTCAGGTGTCTGTTGGTAGTAGACTGGAAACAAGCAACATGGGAGCGATTACTTTCTCATCAATTTCGGCCGTCTTGTTGATGATGATGGCAGTTGGGGCGGTTGATGTCGAGGTTGATTTGTATTGCCCCCAATCGATCGGAGGGGAGACCCAATGGACGCCCGACAAGTATAACTCCGGGCACTGGACAGTACAGGGGAGTGGGATGTCGACGTCAAGCTTAACGTACTTGATGAAAAACCTCGGCGCGACAGAGGGAAGAACCGGAAGGGGCGTATTTAGAAGGGGAGATCCTAGTGCTATTAAGACCCTCAGCTCCAGTAAACTCGAGCCAAGGGCGGCTTTCAATGAAAAGCTCTGCACAAGGGGCTATCCGTGCCAGAGTCTTGGTGGATCTGACGAGATTGTGATGGCGGATGGGGGCGAGCTTCTGGACTACATTGAGGAGAACAATATCTCCGATAAAAGATTTGGGGAATACACGGCACTGTTCCTTCCTATGCTACAGAACAAGCAGGCGAACGTTAAGTGCCCAAAGTACTTGGAACCGGTCAACGAAGGGATGGTGTACAAGGACCCCAAGAGGTATATGAGCAACCCACCGAATTCACTGCGAAAAGCGGCGTTTACCAGGATCGCCAAGTTTCATAAGGCAGTCTGCGACGTCGTGAATTCCAAGCTGAGCAATAGTGGCTGCAACACCCTATGTGGTGGGTGGGCTTCTGGTTGGTCGGATCTCGTGAGACAGAGGTTTTTGGCGTATGAGAATAGACTGGTACCCTTTACGAAGGAAGCTGGACGTTCGATGAAGTTTTTCTCCTTTCACACATATGACTCATACAAGCAGAGCGCGGGCGAAGTACTAATGCAAGGCGGGCATCAGGAAGGATTGATGGATTTGGTATGGACGCACACGAGAAATGAACTGGGCAAGCCGATGCCGATCGTATTCAGCGAATTTGGTGCTGGCTCCAACGAGGTCTGGTTCGTATCATCGAACGGAAAGGTCAAGAGTCAGAAGCTCAAAACCGCGAGACCTTACTGCGCCACACGAGACTGGGCGATTCTCAACTCATTCACAGGAATGATGTCCCAGTTCTCGGCTCATCCAGACCTGATTCTGAAGACAGTTGCCTTCGTGCATGAAGCGACCTACGACGCAAAGGGGAACCCATACCCATGGAGTTTAGAGAGAAAAGTGAATGGGAAGACTGTTTGGACTCATCTCATCAAATTCTTCGAAATTATGGCAGGCGTGAAGGGGCACTACTACCGAGTTACTACCAAGAACACCAAAGTTCAAGTTCACCTGCTGAGGAACGGCAACACATTCTGGGTAATGATGAAGAATTTTTCGAGGAACAATCAAAATCTCAACCTCGATTTCATCGATGGACTTCCGACATTGGGCTCTGGCAGTGAGTTGAGAAGCTTGCGCCTCAAGGCCTCATCGAGTACCGTCCAGTGCGCGAGAGAGCATAAGCTTCCCTGGTCCGGCGTACCGGACCTCTCCACTCGGAAGCTCGGCAGCGCATCAGACGTCCAGAAGCTTATGAACAATTACGAGATGACAGGAATGGAGTTTGCAATACTCAAGCTCCCCTTGCGAGTTTCACCAAAGCCCAGGAGAAGTTCCGTGGTGAAGCGGCATTTTAGCAACCGCGAAGTTGTGAAAGTCTTTCAAAGCTATGGAAAGTCGAGCACGGGCACGGAGAAGTTCACCTTTAATAACCTGCCAAGTGGAACAGGCAACGTCAAAGTAAGGGTAGCAGTCGGTGGCTACAGCGAAGTTCTGAAGGTGAAATGCGATGCAACGCTGAACGGAGTCAAGCTCTCGAGACCAGATAGTTCTTTCGGGCCGGAAAATGGCGCTGAGTCCCGATGGATGATGTTCGAATACCACGCGTCCATGGCTATTGTTAAGAGTAGTTCAGTTGTCGCTGTGACATGTAGCTGCAACTGCAACAAATTCACGGGGCACGTTAGCTCGGTTACCATGCTCACGGAGCAGCTAACTGGAGGGGGTGGTTCTATTGTTGTGCCAGAGCCCGAGGACGATGATGACGAGGTCGATGTGCCAACGAAGCCCGATGTCGGTGGTGGTAACAACAAAGGCGATAGCGGGAAAGATGATGACAAGAACGATGGGGGTGGTTTAACTCCCTTCTCTGGGAGTTTCAAGAATGGAGACTTTGAAAATGGTCTGTCTGGATGGACCAAGTCATCGGCGAGGAAAGTCAAGCTTAGCAAGACCGCAAGCAAAGGAAAAGGGGCGATGCTTATCCGAGGTGTAGCCTCTGCGAAGCAGGTCTTTAGGGTGACAAGCCGGAAACGCGTAGCCGTATCAGTGGACATGAAGATCAATAGCAAGAAGGACAAGTGCGAGATTCGGATAGTGCAAGGCGAAAAGGTTATTGCACGTCAAGCTCAGCGGAAGAATGGTTGGGGTCGGAAGACATTGTACTTCAAGGCCAGCGGTGCCGTTGACATTCTACTCTACTCTGGCAGCTCGAGTAGCAAGTGCTTGTTCGATGAGATTTCAATCAAGCAGAAATAATAGGCTAAGATTGGCGATTAACTTTGCACCAGCACCTCTTACTCAAGGGGTGCAGGTTGTAACTTTAGGCAGAATAACAGTGCCAAACAGCACAATGTGAATGTAAACACTAAAATGATTTAATCGGAAAGTCGCAAATGACCTCTCACAAAATAGATTGTCTAAAAAGCACGCCCCACGAGATATTCCGTCTGTGGGCTGTACATACAAAATACGTGGAAAAGAGGTGGTTTGAGGTAGGTGCGCTAGGAAGTTGAAGCACGAGTATTTGCAAGAATGGGAAGTGCAATCCCGGCATAGGTTCGTGCCTCCGACGCGAATAAGCCACGTTGCGATCAGAGGACTAGGCATCATGGAACTCCCGAATAAAGAGTTTTTAACACGTCGTACGACGAGTCCGGCAACTACGAGTTTGCTGTTTCGAGCTTGGCTCTTTTGTCTCGTTGGATATTCGGGTGCCGGCTATTGGAAGCGACTGTTCCTCTTCAATTCAAGAGATCAGTCCTCTACTGATCCGTTCAACAGCAGTACATCAAAGCGCACTTCAACACGACGAAACCATTGTTAACAAATGGATCTCATTCAAACCAATCTCAGCTTCCGAAAGAAACACGTCAATCATCGTCTAAACTAAAGATGTCTTAGTGTGTTTTCGATGGGTTGCTTCGAATACACGTTTCTCCCATAATCTGCCGTGCCGTCAGCTCGTTCGTTCATACTGGTGATGCGTGCTGGCGTCAGCTCCGTGACGTATCTATCGTCCTCTCCATTGTGTTCTGACTTTGACTTGTAGACCTTAACATAAACGTACCTCACGAGTCTCAACAAGACTAACCTTCAGAACATTCGAAATCCAGCCAGAAGAAGTATAAGACATTGGCATTGTTCATTTATGGAAGAAAAGTATTGTCCAAAACAAGCAAAGGGTCTACATCACCTGGACCGTCAGCGAACCCCGTCATTATTCCTAGTTTCAGATAAAAATTCGGATGCTCTTCAGCGGTATGAGAAAAGCCGGTTTATTCAGGCGCTCGGGTTCTATTTATGGTGCTGCTGAACCGGATATACATTGGGGTGGGGCGCTGATAGTGCTAGTGGATACTGTCCGAGTATTCTGTTCCATAGGCAGAGTTGTTCATCAGCTGTTCTCCAGTGCGTGACGGCTTCCCGATTTGCATCCGCTTGAGCCCTGCTGTTTATCGGGATGATGAGTATTTAAACAGGGAGGCATAGTTGAGGGCAAAGAACTTCAGGAGTCTGCGAATGTTCCAACGGGATGGGAGGGTCAAGTGAGGAGCAAGGGTGTAGAAGGAGATTACAGAGGCGCTTGCTTAGGTTTTTACTTGTTTCCTATTGGCGGGGAATTGAGATTGATTAAGTTCGTTTGAGTATCTGGGAAATGCGCCTAGAGACGAAAGAGCAGTCCCCCGGGACCGAAGTCTGGCCCACTCCGAGCATGAAAAGGTTCCTTGAAATTCTCAAGAAATTATATGATCCTGAGAACTACGACAAGATACTGGCGTACCAGCCGCAGCAGTCTGAAGTGTTCATCGCAACCTTTGGGAAGAGCGGGACGACGCTCATCAGCCAAATGTGTCACCAGTTGAGGACGGGGGGGCATATGGATTTTCAAGAAATTAGCGAGGTGTGTATGAGCTGGTACAAATCTTTCGCTCTCAGATACAAAACTGACTTTATAGTGTGTTCGACCAAAAAAACAACATCTACAGATGGTTCCCTTTCTGGAATTGGCATATGACGTCGGAATTGATCCGAATAGAGAACAGATTGCGGAACCGAGGCTCACGAAGACACATCTGGACCATGATCGTTGCCCTAAAGGGGCGCGATACATAGTCGTTCTGCGTGACCCGGCTATGGCTTTGGTTTCCTACTATAACTTCAAAGCCGGTTGGTTTTTCCGCCCGGAAGAAATCTCAGTTGATGAGTACGTTCAAACCGTTCACCTGAAGGAGCCCGAGCCAGCCACTCAGAGCTGCTTCTGCCCTGTGCACAAGTTCTTTGAGTCTTGGTGGCACCATCGGAACGATCCAGACTACCTCTTCCTCTTCTACGAGCACATCTTGGCTGACCCTGAAACTGCCGCGAGAAAGGTAAACAAATTTATGGGACTTGATGATGATGAAGAAAGAATCCAGAATGCCGTTCGCATGTCGAGTCGCGAGTACATGTTGGAGCACGGGGACCAGTTCGACGAAGGTTTGACCAGGAAAGCCAAAGCACATCTCGGTTCGTTGCCGAATGGCAACAGTTCGAAAGTTCTTCCAAAAAATTTTCCGAAACCAAAGCTCTCTGCAGAAACTCTAGCTGAATTGGACCGGCTCTGGAAGCTCATCGTTCAGCCTACAGCGGGCTACGCTACCTATGATGACATGCTAAAAGACAATCCAATGTGCCCATCCTAAATTAGGTTCCTAAAACTAGATAAAATTGTATAATGAAAATAAATAGGATCTGCTCGGTAATTTTCTAGAGTATGATACTAGGATATGGGTCCGATGCCATTTTCAAGCACAAATGGACGTCATCATCGTGACAAAGCTATGGAGCAAGGATTCGGCATTAGAAGAGCGAATCGTGCACCTCTCGACTTAGTAAAGAAGGATCCAAAGTTTTCACATGCTACATAACACGGGGCCTACTAGTGACCGATTTATCGACTACAAAGAGACACCTAACGGTCATTGGGAGAAATAACACATCCCCGATGACTTGTCACAGAAGCTTCGCACATCCAAAAGCGCGGAGACGAAAGCCTGATGAGGTCTGGCGATGTAGAAATAGACGAAAGTATCGCAGACTCCTTTGAGTGCGAGGATTGCTTAATTGTAAAATGGACAGCAAAGCGCAGTTCCGGACACCTGAGACATACGGAAGTCTTCTGTGAAAGTCTACATTCCGATATAGCAGGACAGTTCCCAGAAGCAATACTGAAAGGAAAATATCTGGTAGTCTAGCGTCGACGAGGCAAGCGGATGGCTAGGACGTTACCCGCTCAACGACAAAGCATGGTGGAGGAGGCATTCTAGGGGCACGTCATCTACCTCCCCACCCAGAAGGAAGCCAAGGCAAAGAGACGCAAATACGACAAACGCAAAGGAGTACGACTCTACGTAACACATCCCTGAGGAATTAGGATTGTAAGGGACCCATAGGTCCCGTGTCCTGTACACACCTGCCAGTAGCGGAAAGAATGATTAGAACGGTCACCGAGAGGAAGAGGGCCTGTATATGCGACAGCGGCCTACTGAATTGCTTCTGGACGGAGACCTTGGATACAGTCACCAGAGAACTGAGCAAGACAATGAGAATGTCCCTCGGAAGCATAAGCTCGTACGAGTACGCCCTTGGAAAGCGGCCGAAGTCACATAACTTGTATGTACCGGAGCGGAGATTACCTTCAAGCAAGTGGAAAGTACCAAAACTCGCACCTAGTTCAACGCCGGGGGTCCTGATGCACGCAAGCGATGCCCGCGTGGTGAGGGTATCCTTGCCAAGAGAAGAGAAAAACAAAATGCGCAAGCGGAACTGGAATGTGCAGGAGGAAAAACGCCCAGCGAAGACACAAGATCCATAGACCTGACAACAAAGGGCTCGAAAGACAGAAGCCCCCAAGAAACGCAACAAGAAGAAATACAGTATCTTTGAATCTGCTCCGAAAGAGAGACTCCCTATATAACGTACCAGATTCAACGACATGGATGGAAGCGATCGTTGGACCGAATGCGGAAGAGCCGAGAAGAGCAGCCGGAGAAGAAATCTGCTCTTTACGAGATCTTCGAGCTCAGGATGTTCTGTCCTTGGGTGCTTGGTCCTTGGTCCTTTCGGATTAGCTTCCAGGTTCCATTTTCTCGTACGCGACAGACGATCATCCGTTTTTCGTATTCATTGAATTTTGGATTGAAAATGTGAGACGATGCAGATTACCTATTGTTCTATGACATCGTTCCAACCGGGAGAGCGCTTTGAGGGAGTTGAACGAGTCCATGGGCCTGCCTGAGCATGAAGAGAGAATCCAAATATACTGGCAGTTGATTCAACCTGTGTGAATATAACACAAAATACGGCCTGAGGAGGTGGTACGCCCGGAGCCTTCCCCAAGAAACTTTGGACTTGATCCAAGCAGCGTGGAAGGAGTTGTGGACTCAGCTACCAGTTAGGCATCGTATCCAGAAATGGTGGCCTCAGCTCGAAGAGAGATAATCAAGACATAAACCCGTTGAAATGATATTTAGGGCCACGTCGTAAACGTCCCCTTGGAGAACCCAACTAATTCCCGATGACACAATCCTTTCGGTCGGCATGTTAGTGTTTCAGGCACAGTCGCTCTTCTGCCCTTCCGCGGCACATTCACCACAACTTTGCAATAGGTCTGTATAAGTTTTGGCAGGTACACTGATCTTCACGGCGCACGTTGGAAGGTCAGACGGCTGGATTGAGTTGGAGTTCATGTAGTGTGGCAGTAACTGGACCAAATACAGAGACAAGTTAGCGACTCGCGTAGCGGCCTGTACAAAACGCTCACGAAGACCGCTATTTTGGACATGGAGCCGTACGTTGGACGGTCAGACGGCTGCATTGAGCTTGAGTAGATGTAGTGTGGCCGTGGTGGGACCAAATACAGCGACCAGTTGGGGATTGCCTTGAGGGCTGGGCAAGACCCTGACGAAACACTGTTTGGGACATGGATGTCTCACCCTATCCCTTTTTCGCAGCATTGAACACTATCTGCGGCTCAAGTTGCTAGTAGGAGCCAAACTGAAGCGGGGCTGTTCTTGACTTCCACCGTTGGCTGGATACGACTCCGTGGTTGGTAATCATTTGTCGACTAGCCAGTTTGAATGTGAACCTTCCTTGCGGACTTAACAAGTCGCCGCCACATGCCGTCTCGTAGAGGCGATATAATTGGGACATCCTTTAAAATCACATATTCATATCCGACCTTAGCACTGCAGTTAAACTCCTTCCTACGCTCAAGCTCAATGATCGACCACTGTAAGCAAAGTTGGGCGAAGAATCCTCCAATTCCATGCCCGTACCAATTGGCTTCGTCACCAATTCCCCGTTCTCAACAGTCTTGAAAACGTAGAATTGAAGCAAAGAAGAAACGACAGTCCAGTAAGCAAATTATCAAGAGCCACGACCATATTCGTTTCCCCATAACGGTTTTCGAGGGATCTTCTTACCGCCACATCTTCTCCCCGCTCCACTTCCTTATATTCAATCACCACGCCATTGTCTAGTTGCTCTTCGAACGCTGCCCTGCACTTGTTCATGAGAAACGAGCATACGACCCCCACAAGACTCCAGGCAATAACATTCGAGAAATAAGATAGATACACCTCAGCAGGCTCGGCCGATACCGCCGCCGCATCCTCCACGGCAGCCATGTACATACCAAACAGCATAGTCGCGAGCCCATCCGTCAAACCAGCTGCAATCCTAGTTTGGCCAGGAGAAGAAAACGCCCATGGTATCGGGGGAGGGAGAAACGTCGGTGTCAACAATAGAACAAGCTACTTACTCAGGATTTCTTGCACGACAAGATAAGCGATGACCTAAATAGGAACATCGCCCTCTGCCTAACGCTCTGTCTTCAGGGGACCCCAATGCTGGCCCAGGCCTAAAAGGATTGAAGCAAACGAGCTCCCGGGGTTTAAGGTAGTTTCTACTCACCCAAACACAACCGCTGCGTTTCTTGGAGCGAACATTTGTCTGCACATGATCGCAGCTAGAACACCAGCCCCGGAGAATGACATAAAGGTGATCGATATACACAACATGACGCCAGAGAACGAACCGGCGTGATAAAACACGCCTATTAAGATAAACGCGAGGCTCTGCAGGGAGAAGATAATGATCGACAGATTCTTTCCTCCTGACCAAAAGAATCCAGCCCCAAACCCGCACACATCCGCAAGGATTCCGGTGCAGAATCGGGTTACCATTGACACGACCGA
Organism: Rhodosorus marinus; assembly: GCA_029953675.1. Classification (NCBI taxonomy): domain Eukaryota; phylum Rhodophyta; class Stylonematophyceae; order Stylonematales; family Stylonemataceae; genus Rhodosorus; species Rhodosorus marinus. The sequence continues at coordinate 108,311 of JAMWBK010000001.1, forward strand.
CATCGCGGCAAACCACGACGCGGCTTGTCCTGGTGACATTCCGAAAAGGCCATTCAAGACAGCCGGGAAGCCGCTAAGAATACCGAACGACGGACCAGCTCCCATCGCCACGATCCACAGCAGGCAGTAGAACTGCCATTGTGCCACGAGCCTCCACCCAAGTCTCACACCAGTATTGTTGGACATAATCTTGTCTCCAAGCAACGCAATTTCCTCGACCGATCGAGGATCCCACCCCTCGGGCGGGTATCTTACGATCAATGCGGCGAAGAAAGTTGGTATCGTGAAAACCGCCGTTGTCGCGTGCATTCCATTGACTATGCCGCCCAACCAAACTGCCATAGCGTCATAGCATTTTGCACCAAAAATCTGACCCATGCCCATACTCCCCATACTGATTCCCATGGCGAGACCTGGAGCGTCCGGCATCCATCTGGCTGTATGTTCGACGCCAACCAGATAGATTACACCAACTCCTAACCCCTCAATGCTCAGAGCGAGGGACATTAGGCCGGCACTATGGACTTTAACTGCGTACGCAGCAACCGATTGAAACACCATGGCTATAACTCCGAACATGGTGAACTGCCGAAGCCTCTGAGGGAAAAAGTCCAGGAAGTAAGCTCCGGTGCAGAGCGTGATGGCCGCGACAAAAGACTGTATCGAGAGCCCCGATGTGAACGCCGAGAGCATAGACGGGTCATATTCACGTAGCGAAAGCGAAAACGCAGAGAGAGAGTATGTCGACCCAAACACAAAACACAGGATACATGATACTGGAATATACAACCGCCACCTGAGCGTGCTCAAATTCTTCCCTCCTCCATCCTCGCCCATCTGTGCTATAGAAAAGCTCACTCAAGCCCGATACCAGCTCGTTACAAGTTAGGTCCCCCACACTCCCTCAAGACCGTACCAGATTGGACCAACCTACCCCTTCTGCACCCTCCCCTCCCCTTCCCTCCCCTTCACCCGAATTTTTCCCTATTCTTGAATCAAAATTTCACTCCAACGCCGACCAAGTGTCGCTCTCCATTCCAATTCCAAACGCACCACCACCCAACCACAGTACCTAGTTTTGGTCAAAAGCACGGTATCATGCCATTGCTCTCCATTGGCAGTGGGTTGCTAACGGGTCGGCGTTCGACTGGTAGGTACATTTTAGAGTATATCATCAGTTACCGGAATGAGTGGCATGGGCTCCTGTAATGGCGGACTTTAGCCTTTTACAAAACTTCTCGATATATCCTTTGACAGAATGCATGAGAGTTATGGTGATGCTGTATACTCCATCATTGATTGGTTTGCCTACATGAAAGGTCAATGATCACATGGTGATCGCCGCATGCGATGTGATGGTATCGCCTTGAGATGGTGATATGCCAAGGCCCACATTGGTGTGCAATGGGGGCCGTGAAATCGCTCGTTCGATACCAAGTTCAGTAAAGAAAAGAGGAAAACAAAGGCCAAGATATGTCTTGCAATAAAGTAGGTAAATTTTTAGTTAAAAGTGCTCTGGCGTGGTCGAGGCAGGAGATTTCTCAGGAATTCACTTTTAGCAGGAGCCGAAACCACATCTTCTCCAATGAACTTTTTTGCCGTTGTATATTTTTGGATATTCAAGTTTACTAGGCGCTGACTATGGACCGGACAATCAGAGATATGGACACTCCGAAAGTCTTTAAACATTCCGGAAAAAGTAAATTGGTCCTACGTTTTCCTGCCTTTCGGTGGGCACTCGCGTAACGTTTTGAGTATATGGGCTTGATGTGGTAAATTTCTTCTCTCTACTGGAGGTGTGGACTTTGTCTTTTGATGGCTACCATGCATCAGGCTTTAAAATCCCGTAAGTAGCTTCTCGATATAGGCGTTCATTGGGACGGAGCTACGCGAACAATCCGGTGATTATGTTGCCTCTTGTCTCCCAATATATAAAACTTTCTATCTAGTTGACCTCTTACGACATAAGCTCAATAGGTCGCCATGCCAACACTCCCGGTTGAGGTCACCCCAAAACCTACTGGATCAGCTGCGCACTCGCTCTGTCTTTCAGTGAGTTGTCATTGTGCCTTGGAACGCGCTTATTCAAATTCCAAAATTTAAGGATCACGTCCGGAGCAGTCCATGGAACAACTCGTCGTTGCAGAGACCACTGGAATCTCATGGGTGGCGCCAACGAGCACTGACGGGATGAGCATCCTCAGCCCTGCCTCAACGGACCACATTGAATTTCGTGACTTCATGTTTGTCGCTGAATAAGAGGCAATGTTGGGGTTTGGAGAAACCCCCTTGCTAGTAAATCCGATAGCCAAGATACTAGAATCGGAGGTAGTTTTAGTCGCCATGAGACTGGCTGGGGTTGACAATCTTCAAGGGACTAGACCCCTTACATGACGAATTAAATAAATACAGGCTTTAATGTGTTCATCGAATACAAAGTGGGCAGCTCTTTCCGTACACATCTCCCCGGATTGGAGTTCTTGTTTTCTAGTGAAACACCGGTTTCATATGTGGTCATATTCGCACGGTATGAGCCTCCTCCACAATGGAATTCCAATTCTTTGGCCACTGCGGTTGCAGCCAATAACTTAAAAAGCTCCAAAATCCACGAACTTTGCGGCCCATCCCCATCTCCCTCATGAGGTCGTCATGATAGTAAGGACTATGCGCTTGTACAATAGTTGCTCTATACCTCTCAGTTGGATAGAATCTCCTTTTACTCGCCTTCATCTTCCTTAGATCCTCCTCCATCTCCTTCCTCTTCGGCATCGGACGGTCCCCTGCCAGTAACTGAGCAAGCCAGACGCTCTGAACGGTATCGGTGAACGGGTTTACGTACGACGAGCAGTTCGACCCAACGAATGCCAAACCATTTACAGTGGTAGGTAGCATGTTTTTGTAAAGGTAGAGACCGTCTTCATCAGGTTGCAATCGTTTCCCAATGTCTCCGTCGAAGATCTGGAATGTGTAGTCCCATCCAGTCGCCAAAACTATCAGATCTGCTTCCAGGACCTTACCATTGGCGAGGTTTGCCGTTTTGCCCTCAACCTCGGATACTGTAGTTTTGTACACTCTTATCTTTTTCTTCCTCAGCGCCTTGAGGTAGTTGATATCGGACACCGACGTTCGGGTTGAATGAGCTTCGTGAAGTAACGAGGTGTTTGGCCAAGCACTAAACGGGATTCTGAAAGAAACAAGAAGCGCGATTTCGAAGAGTTTGAGGAGTGGCCATTTGACGGGAGTGAGGAGCCAATGGAGAGCTTGGGTGACACGGTTTCCGTGATAGAATGGGGACAAGAATAGGAGCAAGCCGCGCGTGAAGAAAAGCCTTCCGTTATTAACCGGCCCGAGGTATAGGGGGACGGTAAAGTATTTAGTACGGCCAACGTGAGAAACGCTTTTTGCCACGGTCGAGGCTGTCGTTGCGGCGTCAATCCCGCTCTTTCCCGCTCCGACTACCACCACGTTCTTTCCCGCGAAAACTTCCGTGGACCGATATTCTGAAGAATGAATGAGCTTTCCCTGAAAGTGTTGCTCTCCTTCTAGCTTGATTCTATTCGGCTTGTCTGAGTATAGCCCATTGCACATCACCAAGTACGCGAACTCCTCGATTCTACTTTCCCCAGTCGTCAAGTCCTCGATTGACAAAGCCCAGCTTGAATCCTCCAACTGCAGGACGCTGGTGACCTTCGATTTGAACCGGAAACTATCTCGAATCCCGTTCGCATCAACAAATGTCTCCAAATACTCACAAACCTGGTCCATAGAGGGATTGGCGTCCACGTCATCCTTAAACCGTTGCTCCGGATACTCGTACAAATAGTGAGGCAGTTGAACACAGGCCCCATAGTAGTTGTCTACCCATAATCCGCCGACACGATCCTTGCTCTCAAACACCACACATTCAATTCCCCTCTTGCGAAGCGCATGACACGCCGCCACTCCAGCCACTCCAGCTCCAATCACCGCTACTCTCTTGTATCTCCTCCTTTCAGTCTCCATCCCACCCACAAAGAAAATACAAGAGCTAAAGCAAAGACTATGCCACTCTCTCCTCCCCTCTGCAGTGTGAGCCCCTCAAACCTCACGCGCTCTACATCTGATTTGTAAGTACATTAACGAAGCAGCGTTCGCCTCCGCAAACACGTGACCGTGTCCGAATACGTTCTGGTAACTAACTCTGAGTCAATCAAGTACGTGCCGCCAAACTGATACTGGCGAGGTGTTGGTGGGTGGAAGGGTTGAGTAGGGTTTGAGACTAGGTGTGTGATAAGAGCTTATCATTCAAGCAATTAATATCCAGGGTTTCTCCTCGTTGTACCGGAAATAGTGTAATCGCTGCGATAGGCTGGACTCCTCATTACAATCTCTTGAACGTGTCCTGGGTTTAATATTTTCATTGTCTCACGGCTGGGGCCTCTGGGGAAGGTAGTTAATGTTTGATTAAAGGGTTAATCTGATATCATATGACATCTTGGAATGTGGCTGGCGGGTTTGTAGTTCCAGCAACGCGGTGCCTCGTTGAAGTCGCAAAGGTTAAGCGAGTTTGAAAAATCTCAGGTTTGGCCGCACGCAATCCGTTCTAGTCCCGCGCTGTCACGGTTCAGCAGCCTCTCTGGCGCAAGGCTTGGCGGTTCCCCTTAAGACTTACGCATGACCACAACTTGTTTTACGATCATGATCAAAGTGGGATTCAGATAATAGATTGACGACGATCGCAAGCAATCCTTCACCAAGTTCAGTCCATGTTATGCAGAAAGTGTACGTTTTTTGTGCGCCTCTTCCATGATGCCCTTCCACATTCTTGGGTAGTTTGGTTTGAACCAGTAGCTGAACCAGCTACGGATACCTTTTCCGCGCCGCGGACGGATGCCCATTTCACGGATGAGATCGTCGTGGTAGAAATTACCGTGTGCTCCGTACACAGTTGCACGGTTTCCGCCAGGGTAGTACTTGCGTTTAAACTCCTTCATCCTGTCCACGTCGTCTCCCATATCGCTCGGGGATGGCAAAGCTCGGTCGCCGGCGATTAGTTGGGCAAGCCAGATGCTCTGGACAGATGCTGTGAAAGGGTTCGTATAGGTCGACGTATTGGATCCGATGAACGCCAAGCGCTCCACGTTCACCGGAATCATATTCTTGTACATGTACATACCATCCTGCTCAGGTCTAAGCCTTTCGATGGTATCTTTCTCGAAAATTGGAAAGTCATATTCCCATCCAGTGGCCAGAACGATGACATCTGCTTCCACAGTTTTGCCGTTGGCGAGGACCACTGAGTTGGCTGTTACATGTTCAATCGTCGTGTGTTCAAGTTCGAAGTCACGTTTTCTTATCGCGCTCATGTATTTGTGATCCGTTACGGTCGCCCCAACCGTGAAGATTACGTGTTGAAGTGAAACGTCTGGCCATGCACGGAAGGGTAGGCGGCTTTGAATTAGCATCCCAGCTTCCATGAACTTGAAGGTAAGCCACTTGAACGGTCTGAAGAACCAGTGTATCCTCTTCGCGTACGTCGGCGTCCGGTAGTAAGGAGGTAGGACGAGGCAGACAGCCCGACCAAAGAAGAGCGGGGCGAGCGGGATACCAAGCAGATTCTCCGGAACGGTCCACATCCTTGTCCTTGCAATCTGAACAACGTTTTCTGACACAGGACATGCAGATACAACAGTATCAATTCCGCTCTTCCCGCTTCCTACGACAATTACTTTCTTCCCCGAAAATATTTCAGTTGAGCGGTATTCGCTCGAGTGTATAATATCTCCTGCGAATTCTTTCTGCCCTTTCATCTCAGAGCGGTGGGGAATTCTCGAGAACATGCCGCTACAGACAACGAGGTATCCATACTCCTCCACAGCCTTTTCTCCGGTCTCGACGTCCTCGATCTCCAGTTCCCATCGGGAATTTGCGAGCTGCCTTGCCATATGAATGGATGCACCAAATCTGAGATTTCCTCGAATACCGCTCTTATCGATGAACTTGTCCAAATAGTCCGTCACCTGGGCCATTGTGGGGAAGCGGCCAACATCTTCAGGGAAGCGGAGCTCGGGATACTCAAAAAGAAACTTTGGCGTCTGAACGTGTGCGTCGTAGTAGTTGTCCACCCACAAACCACCCGCACGAGCTTTCTCCTCAAAGACCACACACTCCACGCCCTTTTGATGTAGAGCATGGCAAGTCGCCAGGCCGGATACCCCGGCGCCAATTATTGCAACACGATCAATCTCCTGGATGGCCATCTTAACTCGTCAAACCCACATTTTCATGCATCCACAACGGGTGATTGCATGACACATCAGAACTCCGCACCTTCATGTCTTTAATACAAGCCAACTCCCATCCTGACCATCGCACAACGACTCGACCTCAAAAACCTTAGTACTGAACAAGCACTCCAGTCCACTCCACTCACCCGTAATAGCCGATCACTAAACATCCTCCTTGCGATCTTTCCTAAAGCTTCACGATCCTGATCATATATACCCCCCCTGATTCCTAGTACATACCATGCCATCATCTTTAACAAGATCGTCTGAAAAACATGTCTCGAGTCTTTTCAATATTGTTTCTCCCCCCGCCACTCCCACTCCTTTAACAAAAACTGTGCCTCACTAAGTCCGACTCCACGCCACAGAAGGGTTTGCGTAAAAAAGGCCAACCCCAATCAAAAATTTAATCAATTGTGGGGACAACTTACGATTTTCAGTGTAGCCCGACTAGCCCCATCTTGAAGAATCCATCCCCCTCCGACCACTCCTCGACACATTTTTCCCCCTTTTTTGCGATAACAAAAAGGGCGTATTTTCTTCATTTTTATGAAATATATTTTTAAATATTTTAAACTAATTTCCAATCCCAACTGAAATTAAGTGTGAAACTTTGAATTATCAATATTGGAGTAATCATTTTGGTTGGGCTAGCATTGGATCCAATGGCTTGGAGGATCTGATTCACATCCTGTCCCGTCTCTTGGCCTTTGATGTTAGTCCGGATTGAATGGAAATGGAAATGTGGCTAACGTCTTCCGACTGGTTTTTGCGGATTTTCTTTGCTTGTTGTGGAGAGAGACATGAGTCTATCTATCTTCACAGACTGGCTTCCAACTTGCACGAGAACTGCACTGGAAAGAGGTGGAAATATCCTTATGTGCTGTGTGAAGGAAGATATTCGTCTCTCTGCAAGTGAAAGATAAGGGCGTTCCTCCAGACTCAAACCCTCCTGATGGTTCGGTGTTGCGTATGACATTTCGAATTCAGCTGAGCCATTTGCGGGCGGTAACTGCAGCCTCGAAGATTCCAAAAACGTACTAAACCTTCTGAGGGAATGGCATACCAAACAGCGAGAGGATCTTATAAAATTTACAGCTTTCGAGCCACATGAGCTTCCTGGACAATCTCCTTCCAGAACAACGGTATGTTCGGTTTGAACCAGTACTTAAGCCAATTCATAAATCCACGTCGCTTCGTAGATACGGACATATCCTGGAGGAGATCATCGCAGTACCCGAACATGTGCCCCTGCACAACAGCACCTCTGCATTCCTCGAACGGCCAATATCTCCGTCTGTTTGCTTTAAGTTTCTCAATGTCTTCCGTCATCTCAGCAATGGTGGGCTTCAGTCTGTGGCCAGCGACCAGCTGTGCGAGCCAGACGCTTTGGATGGTCACCGTGAAGGGGGCCGCAAGCGGGGCTATATTGGAGCCCACGAAGGCCAACCGATCGATATCAGCGGGCAGTATGTTCTTGTAGATGTAGAGTCCATCTTTCTCCATGGCAACCTTCTCGGCGATATCTTTGTCAAACAGTTCCTGGAATCCATGTTCCCACCCAGTGGCTAATACAATGACGTCCGCTTCCGCGTCGCTACCTTCGCTCAACTTGACCGAGGACGGTTTGATTTCTTCGACTTGATGCTTACGCACTTGCACCTTTCCGTTACGTACAGCGTCGAGGTACTTCTCATCCAGCATCGTAGTGTTGGAGCGCAAAGTTTCTTCTGCAAAACGAATGTTCGGCCAGGCACTGTAGGGGACGTTCAGCTGAATCAAAAAGATGAGCTCCATGAGTAGAGCTATGACAAGTTTCAGAGGACGAAAGAGGGTGTGAAGCATTTGCACAGGGCCAGAGTCCAGATAGTACGGAGGCAGTATCCAACACCCGAGACGCGAGAGAAACAGAGGAGCAAGGGGTAAAGGCCCGAGCTTTTCCGGTATCGACCACATTCTCGTACGGCAGACATGGACGACCTCATCCGCTACAGCAGATGCGGCCCTGGCCGCGTCAATTCCGCTTTTACCACCGCCTATAACTACGACTTTCTTTCCGTTGAAAATGTTCGGCGACCTATACTCTGAGCTGTGGATAATTATTCCTTTGAAGCTTTCGCTGCCCAGAAATTTTATCCTCTTGGGTTTGGAGGAGAACATGCCAGTGCACACAACCAACCAGGAAAACTTCTCTACTGTAGTAGCTCCAGTATCCATATCTTCAACGTACAGTGCCCAGACGGAATCGCTCTCCTTCTCCGCTTTCTTCACCTTCGTCCGGAACCGAAAACAGGACTGGATCTCTTGCATAGCATTAAACTCGTCCACATATTCACAAACCTCCATCATGCTCGGGAACTTGCTGACCTTCTTCCCGAACCTGATCTCTGGATACTCATACATGAACTTTGGCAACTGAACAGTTGCCTCATAGTAGTTGTCAACCCACAATCCTCCAGCGCGTTCCTGCTTCTCAAATACCACGCACTCCAACCCCCTTTTTCTCATTGCCGAACAGCATGCCGAACCAGCAATCCCTCCCCCAATGATTGCAACCCGTTCTCCAACGCTTCCCATTTTGGAGTTCAATATCAATACCCGCGCCAACTTCGTACAATCCCTACCGTTGATTATGTCGTAACTATCCAGCCTCTCAAACAATCATTTGTATTTCCACACTCTTACAATAAGAAGCAATGATCCCCTGCTCCCGATCTGGCTTTAGTCAAACGAGAAAGCCTCCGTCCTATCCAATCTCTCCATCCATGTCCGCATTACTCCCAGGGCTTGCAAATTGTACACCTGCTTGCCAATCTATTCTAAACTCAATCCTTTGCACTTCTACGGTCTTGCAATGACAAGAAATGCTCCCCTGCTCACGATCTGGCTTTGGTCAACGTAATAGCCTGCCTTTTGTTCACACCAAACCCGAAATACCCTCCACATCCCCACTTCCGCGAAGAACGCTCAAGTGTGACCCCACACCAAAAATTGTACGCCTGCTTGCCAATCTATTCTAAACTCCTTCATCGTACAGTTTGAAGTTCACCAATCGAGTTGGAACCCAGAGTGTGGATTTTAGGTCAACAAGATAGCCTGTCTTTTGTTCACCCCAAACCGGAATAACCTGCACATCCACTGCCTCGTAACTCCCTGCTTTGACCAGACACCAGGACCCTAAACTGTAGCACCTGCCGATCTATTCTAATCTCCTTCCTCGTACTGTTTTGTAGTTCACAAATCGAGGGAACCCCGAGTGCAGATTTAGGATTGGTGCGAAAGAGCGGGAACGGAGGAGGGGTAACGAAACTCATGGATGTGTATATAGAGCAGGTCTTGAGTGATGTTGGTTTTAACGTAATCGCAGATTGATCCGGTCTCGATCATACTTTCTCAACTTTGCCATGTCACTCGGGGAGCCGCTTTTTGTCGACTTGTTTGGATGTTCTAAGCTGCGGTGCTGTAAACGCGACGGCGGACTCTGAATCGAGCAAAAGTGTTGAGTTCGGTCCTTGAACTTTGTTTGAATGCTTCTGTACGATATTACGAAGTTTTGTCCACTCCGTTTTAGATAATTAACTCTCAGTGGAGCATTGGGATGTTCGAGACTAGGCAAGAAACGTATACCCCCAGCTTCAGGAGACCATGCCAGCTGCTTGATCATGTACTCCGGCCAAGATTCCCTGCCATAGCCGAAGGGGTCCCAGCGATTCTCTAAATCATCAATAATTACGCCGCAGGGTTTCTGACCCCATGGCACCTGCCAGTAGCTGCAGAAGCCCATATTTCACCTGGTTGTTCGCCTACCCCGCACAAGTCGAGAGAATCAGAAGCAGTCGCTCCTGAAGAGGTCTGGTGGCCGATAATGCGTGAGGAACCCCTTCAACTAGCATTCTTTCCGAGTTCGGAATAGGCGAGTAGTGCTAGAACCAGTGTTGTTAGTCTGGGGTTGTTGTTTACGGGCACAGCAGCCGCAATCTATTCTTTCCCGTGCAAGGGATACGATCAATGCACACTTCGGTGGCGAGCTGATGCTTGAGAAATCCGTCTTTCTTTTGTGGTATTCGCAGCTCAGCCCGGACTCTTACCCGTACAATTCTTCAGAGGCCCTTCTTATAGGATTCGAGAAGATCGTGAAAGCCTTTGCCCTTCTTTTGCGGGGTGCGTTTGTTCTTGTCTGTTTCGCACGTCCTTTCGACGGAGATCCTCGCGTCGATCTCTTGCGTAAGGGTTGAGTCTCATCTGTTTCAATTCTACCCGGGACGAACCCTGAGGTGTCCTCATCACGCTGGGCAGGTTCTTGTTGACCTTTGTCTGCCGTGAACCCTGAGGAGTCGTCATCGCTTTCCAAAATGAGCGTACCATTGTGACAACCACACGCACACTCAGAACAACGTGCATGCTCAGTCAGGACCACCCTTTTCGCCGAATGGTACTCGGCCAGGAGTGGGCAGATTCGTAATGCTTTGAGTTTCAACTTGAGCGGGCAGTCCTCCACCTCATATCCGTTCTTGCGAAGGAGTTCCATCGCACTGGTGTACTCCAGTGCCATCTGCTTAAGTCGACGAAGGACTTGATCCCTATCCACCGTCCTGGAAAGGTCCTCCTCGATTCTCTCTTTTATGTCGTCCGCTAAACCTGTAACGCTTCGCATTTGATGCAGCCCAAAGCGAATCAACAGGTACTCGCAAACATAGTTCAGATCCTTCATCAAGAACAAGAACCGGTTCTCCACAATACTCGTCCATTTGCTCGACATAGTATACCAACCTCGTGTCTCTTGGAAGTCCACCCCTCTGCACTGTATCATATAAACTCGACGAGCCCCAGAACAATCCGATCAGCCTCTGTCAGGCCACCGCTTTCCTCTGGCACCTCCCACACCTCGAACCCTACACTTGAGGGCCACCCACTCGCGCACATCCGAAGAACATCAGCTGCGTTTTCCTGGGTCCCCGGAAAATCAGTCTTTAAAGTATATTTTGATTGAAAATAAATATTTATGTATTTTAGAACGGCTTTTCTGGCTAAAACAGATTGAGGTCGAATGACACTAAAGGATTCAGTTCATCGAGGATCGGCTTTTCTCGAAAAATGGATATAAATCTATACAAGCGGACGGCAGTTTGAGATTGGGCTGGATGCACTTTATTTCGGACGCATCTTGTTGTCGTTTGTATTGGTTGGATCTAAGCCAATGGTACAATCTCTATTACGCGGTAAATCTTTTGATTCGCTATGAAAGTAGTTTTTATTTATAATTTATTAACCTTTTCCTAGACTCATACGAATCTATTGGTTCTTTTCAAAAAAGCAGCCTAGTAGTACTTCTTCAAGTAAGGGTTGAAAAGACGCCTACCGAAAGTAACGAGGGGGAACGCTTTAGCGCTGTTTTCGTGTGGGAGCTGCTTGCTACATCTTTCCGATGCAAAGAACTTGAACAAATCCTCCGATCAGCTCTGAATGTCGTGTGGGTTCCAAGTCGGATGGGAAACTGCTAGCAAAATCCTCCTCAGTGCCCCCTAGCCTAATCGGTCTGTTCGATTGCTTCCGCTTGTCCGTTTTCTCTATACATACACATGCCTCTGTATGCATAGAAGGAAGAGGCGCTCTGTAAGTCCCTCGGGCTCTCAAAGTTTGGCCAGTGGGTGACTCCCCTATTTCAGTTGTATCGAGACGCTTTTCTCGACATCATCCTATGCCAACCCCACCGGTTCCACATGAAGAGCTCGCCACTCATCCTCGACAGCATGACCCAGTGGGAAGGAAAAAAAAACAACACAACCCTGTTTTGTTTTTTGAAAATATATTTCATATCACTTGCTCACCGTGTATAGCACAAAAACAAAATAGTATTTTGTTAGAAAAGACTTTGACAGGTTTTTAAGTTTCGTGATATTTTAAATCCAGATTCTGAAAATCGCGCCCGTACCGCTAGAGACTCAATTAATTGCAGCGAAGTCTGATCTGGTTAAAGCCGGTAAAATCAACGACCCCTGTTGATATTCCTCTGTGAGTAAGGGATTTCCAATAGAATCAATGCCTAAATGAAGTAACAATAGTTGCGGAAGGGGTAGGGAGAATTGGGAGGAAAGTCAATTTGAGCAGTGGTCAATAACATCAAAGGAAAACCTGATTTCATAGTCGTCAACGGTTATCGTTTGCAGGTCGATAGAGCTTGTGGTCCATGAAAGCCCATTTGCCTTGATGTGACACGTGAATTTTAGGGCATGAATGGCTTCTGTGTACAACATCGTTCAACGCGATAGCCTTGGGTTTCTGGGCCAAGCGGCAGGGACAACAAATGCTTTGCAATCAAGTGACAAGTGGGCGAGTTAGAATGACCGACACGGGTCTTGGTCATGGTTGAGGTCGCATTTTTTTTGTTCATTGAGCGCTGAAGACCTGGAGCTGCTCTGTCTCTTGATATTTGCTTCGATTAAATTCCCAGTTTATTCTTTTCATTAATTTGGTATCAAGCAGGCACACATTGCATGTTCCCGGCTTCAAAATTCCCTGACAGCTTTCCCATCAACACGCACTAAGATGGGCCTTGAAACAACGCCGATCTCAACAGAGTTCCTTTTCGTGGAAGGACATTGCCGTGCCTTGATCAAGAGCCTTTTTAAGCAGCACGGGGTCGTGAGGCGAGAGGTAGTGCTCAATCCAACCAAGAATACCCGCGTTTCTCTTCGGATTCATACCCATATCCGTCAAGAGGTCATCATGGTACGCCGCCTGCTGCAGCTGTACAAAACCTGCCCTATGCTCACATTCGTTAATAAGCCCTCTCCTTGACTTCTTCATATTCTCGACGTCCTGCTCCATTTCCTTCTTTGAAGGTTTCTTGAAATCCTCGCAAAGCCAACCCACCAGCCACCGCGCCTGAAGATCAAAGGTCACGGGATTCATAAACGAGCTCGCATGGCCAATGAAAGCAAAATTCTCAACATTCGGTGAAATGATATGTTTGTACACCCAGATCCCGTCCTTCTCCGCCTTCAGCCTTTTCAGGAGATCATCGTTCAAGGGTTTAACGGATCGTTTCCACCCTGTACCAAGAATAATAACGTCAGCGTCCACCTCTTCGCCAGTTGATAAACGCAGCGACTTGCGCCCAATCTCGTTGATCCCTCCCACGCGTACATCAATGGCTCCCCTTCGGACAGCCTGGAGGTATGGCTTTGGAACGAGGCAAATCGAGGAAGAGAGCAGGTCTTCGTTGAATTTCGATTTTGGCCACAGCCGAGGTGGTAGCCGATAGTTCGTCAAGAGCATGGCCTCGAGTAAGCGGAAGTAAACCCATGAAAACGGAGACGCAATGCGATGGAGCGCTTTGGATAGCTCGGAGTCTCCGTAATACGGCGCCAAGAGTTTCCCGAACAGGCGAGAAGACAGGATCTTAAACGCAGGAAAAACACCAATGGTATTGTGGGTCATCCATTGTCGATGCCGTGAGACCTGGACGACACTCTCGGCATTCTCAGACGCGTTAACGGCCACATCCAACGCGCTTTTCCCGTTACCCACTACCACCACTTTCTTCCCCTTGAATAAGTCTGGGGACCTCCATTTCGAGGTGTGCATGATCTCCCCCTCAAATTTGTCTTGCCCAGGAAAAGTTGGTACGTTGGGTTTGCCCGAGAAGAGACCAGTGCAAATCACTAGGAAGTCAAATACCTCAGTTCTCGACTCGGACAGCTTCATATCCTTCACCGTGATGCTCCATCGCATGTCTTCATTCTGCTCCATCTGAAGCACTTCGTGGTTAAACCGGAAGTACGCTCGGAGGTTGAGCTCGTCCACAACATTGTCAAGATACTCACAAATCTCGTCCTTGTCGGGATAGTCGGCAACCTCCTCTTTGTGTTCCAAGTCTATAAACCGATAGAGCTTTTTTGTTTCTTGCGCCCCGGCCTTGTAGTAGTTGTCCGCCCAAAGACCTCCAACCTTGCTCTGCTTTTCAAAGGCCAAACAATCTATCCCACGTTTTCGTAGTTCCTTTACAGTTGCAACGCCTGAAACTCCAGCCCCAATTACCGCGACTCTACCTTTCTCAACAGAAAAGCACCCAGGAGCCATAACTGATTTGTTCTGTCAGAATCTTAACAAACCTTTTGCGGCCCAACGAGAGAAAAAAAAAAGTGAGCAAACAGAGTCTTGAATGCATAGGTCTACCCTGGTTCTTCTTCAGTCGCTCCCCAAACCCCCATCCCCCACCGGACTCTCGCCCCCTTTCCCGAAACATGGGAAGAAAGATGTGTCCCATTTATCAGAATGCCCTTGAACAGACCTATCAAAGTTGCCAATGATTCATGTCCCGTCAGGTCCACTCATGTCCATTCGAGAGACTTTTTCACACCCTCCTCAAAAATTCATTTCTAATACTGCGACTCCTATCAAAAGCAAAAGTTGTCCAAAATCCAACCTATAACCCCCCCTGGCACAAATGGCATTTGTTTAGCCAAATAGGTTTTACCCCCCTTCTAATGGAGGATGGGCTTTCTAAAGCACAAGCTTGTGGGAGCACGTCATTTGCTTTCTCGTTGTGAGTCTACCCAGAAATTTCATCGTTTGTAAGATACGATCTGCCCCGTCAGTGGCCTCAAAAACAAAGCAAATTCAGAAAATTCAGAAACAAGGCAAAACTGTATGGAAATAAATGGGTTTGCGCAAATGCAGAAAATCAGCGAAAAATGATAGACGTGAACTTGTACATAGAACAAGCAAGCGCATCAGAATAAGCTTCTAGGGTTCTTTAAATTACACCTACATTTTGGGTTATCAGCCTTGTTTTAGGGCACATACATGTGATTGGCATCAAGAAAGTATATTTAGAACGCATCATAGCCAAAATATATATAAAAAAGTATACAGAGTGAATGCCTATTGTACTCGTACAATTTATTGAAATTTGTTCAAGTGCCGGATGCGTTAACCCCGTGGAGCGGGGGGGTAGAGTATACTACCTACTCAAACTCGCTTTCAACTCATGAGCTGTAACCTAGGGGGTATGTAGACCTGGGTCCTAGTGCAATAGAACAGTATCTTCCGATAAATTATCCCGCTGCGAGATATTTTTTATTCTTTCAAGGTCGAGAGGATCGATGGTATAGTTAAAATTTGCACCGTATTTTGCTCCTTTTTTGTAATAAACGATATTAAACCTCCAGAATCAAAGACTTGATGAATATATCGCTTCCTTATAGCGACAATATCACTGAGTTGCAACGGAGAAACCAGACTAAAATAAGAGAAAGAAAATACTGGGTCAAAGCTGAGCCTACATTATTGTTTTTGGTTTCAAATTTTATGAGATGTGGGTTTATTTACGAGCAATTTAGGGAAAAGATGTGGTAGCGCGAGGATTATTCCAACCGACTCAAACTGTTGCATGAAAAACTACCAAGGGGACATTTTATTACATTAATGTTACTTCGCCCTATTATATTATTTTATATTTTAGAGAAAAAACGATCCCGAAAGACTGGGATGATTTTATTGCCGTGAAATGCATAAAACCACCGCTTTTTCGTCTCACCTCCTCGAGATCGATTGCTGCGCAAGCGATGGTTAAGCTGTGATGCTGGACAACGTTTTCAAACGTTTGGCTGGCAGCAAATTTCGCTTCTAGTGGGATTATTCATTGGCTTCAGATCTCTGCGTACTCTGAACCATGGAACCAAAAAAGCCGATCTCATCAAGGCTCTTTGTCGGTGATGAATGGAGACTGCCTTAAAACCCGATCTTTGGTCGGGTGATGGTCTGCGAAACTGAACTAGCTTTATGGTTCACAGCTTCGCTTCGCTCAGAAGGGTATCATGCCACTTGATGCAACTGTACGAGACCTGCTCTCATCTAGCGATACTGAATGCACTCGTCCCGACTTCTTCGCATTCTATGCGTCCCCTTCCTCTTCAGATGGCTCTGGAAAATGATCCATGAACCACTCCCCGAGCCAAAACGCCTCAAGGGTGGGGTTAGGGAGTCCACAAACACACTAGCACCGACATGGAAGCACTGTGACTGTACGAAACCAGCTGTCAACTCTCAACCGTTGACGATGCGCCTGTTCGACTTGTCCGTGTTCTCAAAATCTTGTTCCGTTTCCGTCTTCCAGGAAAAACATCGCTAGAGCCATCCCACCAGAACGCCTTCCTCGGGATCCGAAGTTTTGCGAAATACACATTGGTATCTCATATTTCGAGGAAGATCAAAGGCCCTCGGCCTCAAGGGCCGTGTCCAGAGGCCCAATGGACGGAAAGCTGTGGACATGTGGTGGAATGATGTTCTTGTACCGCATAATTTCTCCACAGGCTTGCAGTATTCCTCCAGCTGTTCCAAGGATACTTGGATTGCGACAAATTCCTCCAATTCCTCGTCCACGTCCTCGTTGTCATCAGAAAGCGGGAGATGGTGGCGGCTGGTCACACGTGCCGCCTCGCTCCGCCGGGCCCTATCTCTATCTCATTCTCCTGGGCGTCCACACCGACCCGACTCTGTTCTGCCTTCGGGCGTCTACAGCTAACTCCATATTGATAAGAGTCGTTGGCAGAGATTCGTGCGGTAGAAGGATCCCTCCAAAGTTTTTCCCTGTTTCGAGCATCGACGAAATCGTCAACGGGGTTAGTCGCAGCCCTGAACTCTACGAGACAGCCTTGCCGATAGGTCAGGCGATCGTCGAGATGCTTATGGACAACCATGGATGTCGCGAAAGGCAACACCGTCAGGTGGTTGCGAAGTCAGAAGACCGTGCACCAAGCTCATTTTTATGTTAATGCACAAGTTGTTCAAATACTTCGGCGCCAACATATGAAACTCTTTGCTTCTGAACGGCTAGGGTTCATTTGGTGGAGGATAAGTACCGCGGAAAGCTCGTGCGATTTGCAGTACGATGCTTAACTGTATTACGCACGGTCGCGACAGTGTACAGTTCTTTGATTCTCGACTCCCTCATGGAGCGAGCTCAGCCACAATTCCCAGGACATTACGAATATGAGCACATCCACTGTGGTTCAGTGGATATGCTCAAGGCGCTTTTAAAAGAGTGTGATATGGCTACATATGTACAAAGACTTCTTGTCCTACTAGCTCTACGCAGTGGGAGGGCATCTCTTCACAACCTCATTCTCCCCAGCAGGCGTGATTCGATAAAAGTAGTGCTCGATCCATCCCATCAGTCCGGATCGTTTCCTAATGTTCACGTTCATATCTTTGAGCAGATCGTCGTGGTAAGACTGCATGTGTAACTGTATGCAGCTTGCTCTCATCGCGTTCATTGGCGTAATCGCCCTCCTCGACTGTCTCATATCCCAGATATCCAGCACCATTTCTTTATGTGACGGTCTTGGCATTGCGTTTGTAAGCAAAGCGGCAAGCCACTTGGCTTGAACCATGTGCGTCATGGGGTTTATGGCCGTGAAAGCGTTTGAGCCAATGAAGGCCATTCGGTCAATACCAGGAGGCAGAATGTTCTTGTACAACCAGATGCCGTCCTCTTCAACTTCGAGTCTATTCAGTACCTCATCATTAAACAGCCCAATCGTCTTATCCCAGCCCGTCGCCAGAACAATCAAGTCAGCCTCCACTTCCTCACCAGTTGAGAGAACGACAGTCTTCTCCTTGATTTCGTTGACTGCCGTCACCTTGAGATTGATCCTGCCGCTTCGAACATCAGCAAGATACTCGGCTGGCCCGTTGAAGAGGGCCGGATGAAGCACGTCGAACTCGAATCTTGACTTGGGCCAGAGGTTTCTCGGCAATCTGTAGTTTGTTAGCATGAGCGCCTCGATGGTTCGAAAGTACAACCATCTGACCGGCGCGGCAAGCTTGTGAAGGTTCTTGTACATTGACGAGCTCGAGTAGAACGGAGGAAGCATCATTTGGAACAAGCGGGTGAATGTGACCATATCCGTTGGAATGAACCCTACATGTGAAGTGGTAAACCAGTGCATACTGCGGACAAGCTGTACAGCGCTCTCTCCAACCTCGCTGGCAACCATAGACACGTCGACTGCGCTCTTGCCCATCCCTACGATCACTATCTTCTTTCCGGCGAACTCATCGGGGGACCTCCACTCGGACGAGTGCATGATCTTCCCTTGAAACTTCTCCTGTCCCGGAAAATTTGGCCTGTGCGGCTTACTGGAGAAGGTTCCGTTGCACATGACGAGATAATCAAATGTCTCGTCGTTCGAAACGTCTGTTTTCAAGTCCTTCACGGTCAAACGCCATATCCCGCCCTCAAGCTGTTTCATCTCCGTCACTAGCGTATTGAACCTGAAGCATTTCCGGATCTCATGCTTGTCAATAATTCTCTCCAAATAATCACAAACTTCATCCTTCCCCAAAAATTCGTTTGCTTCCGCTGCGTGCACCTCATCCGGGAACCTGTACAGGGACTTTGGCATCTGTACCGACGCGCCATAGTAGTTATCTGCCCAGAGCCCTCCGGATTTGCTATGCTTCTCAAAGACAACACAGTCGAATCCTTGTTCACTCAGAACTCTCGTCGTCGCCACACCCGCAGTTCCGGCACCAATCACGGCCACTCGAAAGCCTCTTTTCGCTTCACGCACTATCATCGCGCGCTCAAACTAATCCAACAAAATAAACCTTTTCTATATTCTTCAAATGATTACGACAATCGCCCATGCGTATCAACCAACTTGTCATTCCTTTAATACTTTATCCCCACGGCAAGTCCCACGTTGGATACGCACAACCGCGCCAACGCAACGTCGCGCCTACTCAACCGCCTCCAGTTCACAAGACCAAACAACCCACAAACTAAGTCTTCCCAAAACTTTTCCACCGAATTTTTCGGCAACCGTCCCCCAGATCTCTGTGTCAGCAGTTTTGCCTTCTTAGTTTCTAACAAATTTCAATATGCCAACCCACAATCAGAATAAGCAAATTCGAGAAGGGTACATGAATATTTGGAGTTCCAAGTTTAAGCCCCAATAAAAATTTGCGGACGGTTGGCGGTTCCCTGGCCCACCACCCCGGTTGTTGAAACGATTTCGCTATGACGACCGGCAGCGGGGGGTTCCGTCTAAAATGTATTGAAAAAGAGGTCCTTACACAAAACTTTTTTTTGGAGCAAGAAAAGTCAAGTTTTTTGTTGGGGTTTCGCGACTGTTTGAGATAGATGGGGGGTAAAATCTGAACAAAAAGGCTCTCTTCCTAACCACCATTGAAAAGTGGTAGATAGGAAAATGCATTCAGGGTCATACGTTGCTCCAGCCTATTGTGAAAAACTCCCACCCCCTTGAGTGAAATCATAGCTGCGGACATTAACTATCAAAATCATACTTTTCGTTGACTACTTTTCGGCCTTCCAAGAACCACGCTGTGCCACGTTTCTGACCTAGGAGAACCTCGTGAACAATCTGCTGTTGTCCGGTGGAAAAGAGCTGGACAAAGGGTTATGTAGAATTCAACTGCCCCTACGCACCGGCAAAACACCGCTTTTTGATATATAACAATCATTTTTTCCGAATCGGTTAATCTGCTGAGTAGCTTCGATTACAGTTCATACGCTGAGTTTTTTTTTTTTTTCAGGTTCACTGCTAGGAAATGATATTTCTGGTGGGCTAATTCTTGCTTCGGGACACCACTGGTTATAACCCCTTCCCAACAGCCAGTCGGGGTGTGCGGTTCTATTTGTCAAGAAGAAAGCCTGCGAAGTCCGCCGATGCGTGGATTACCAAGCAGGTCTTCAGGTTTATTCAGAGCCTAACTACCAGTAGAAGATTACCAAGCCCTGAACCGAGTTACAGACTGGCTGGCATGCCTCCTACCAAAAATAGACGAATTTAATTAGTGCAGCAGTGGTAGCTCGAGTTTCTATTTTTAGCAAATTGGACCTGCGAGTGATATCTATTTTTGGCAACTACGGATCGAAGAGGATGACCCGAAAAAGGCGTTCATTTCTGAGTTTGGAAGTTATCAGTAGCATCGTTTGGGATGACGTCACTTCCAGCATTTTTTTTGCGGTTCATGTCGACTTCATTGGACGTTTGTGGTCGACTACGTCGATGATATCCTGGTTTACTCAAGCACAGAGGAAGAGCACGAGGCGCATCTCTGTCAAGTCTTCGCAGATCTCCGACGCTATGAATTCTACCTTCACCCGACGAACACAGAAGTGTTCCTCTGAGGGGTGACAAAAAAAAACAAAAAACCTCGGGTTTCGGATCGAGAATGGCTATATTGCCATCGGCGACGAAAAAGGTCGGGGTGGCCCGGCAACTAGCCCTGCCTCTTACGGTAGAGGGCGTGCGGTCAGCATGAGCCTGCTGCCACACTTCCGACGCTTTCGTCGTAAGGATTCCTCACTAGCGGCGCCCTTGACAAATCTACTCAAGGATGGAGTGACGTTCGAGGCGACCCCAGCAGTACAAGCCGCTAACTGAAGGCTCTGGTGTGCAGCACTCCCGTCTTGAAGCTGCCTGATCTCAATTGCTTGGAATTTGAGGTCACCACGGACGCCCTGGAAGGCCTCGGAGGGATGCTGACGCAACGAGGACACCCCATGGCTTCGAGAGTCGAAAATTCAACGAGAGATGATCAGGGATCGTGCATTGTATGTTTAAACGGCGACGTTTCTTGGAAGGGGCGAGTACAACAGTGTACGCGGACAACGCCGTTGTAACGTGCATGAACACCAACGTTCCACTTTCGCGACCCATGACACGTTGCCTGGAAAAACGATCACGACTTGACTACCAGATCCAGCATCTCCCCGGAAGTCGATTGTAGTGGCTGATGCGCTGTCGCGGCTGAACCACGTCAAACTCCCGAAAAGCGCGCAGTTGACTACATACGTACGAGTTGGTAGGACGACAGGCAGGGCTGACTGAGGCCGAACAGTCGTTGATGCGGCAGGAGATGGAGCGTGTTTTTGATGAGGCCGCCGGAGTCTACACTCGAGAGTAAGCGGAACGTTAAGGATTTGGTCTGAACCGGAGACCGCGCAAAGACGTGCTCACGGACGCGCACAAGGCGTTGGAGCACCCTTCAGCACGAGCCCTCTACGAGCACCTGCGGGGCAAGGTGTAGTGGCGAACTTTGAGGTCGCACGTGTACAGCAGTCGGGCATTGCCCTCGCTGCCAGATAAACAGGTGCAGGCGCCGTTTCAGCGGAGGGAGCAGCTAAATCCCCTCCCCACGGAGGCCATCTTCATGCGGTGGCATTTGGATTTTATCGGAAGGCTGCGAAGGCTCACGGAAGCTGAAATCAGTGGATCCTCGTGGCGACAGAGTCGCTGACGCGATGGTCTGTCATGCGAGCAATGCCGGAAGCTACGAAGGAGAGTGGGGCGAAGGTCATCTTCGAAGGAGATGAACCTGGGCGTCCAGTGCAGATCTTAACCCACCGAGGCACGAACTTCCGGTCAAAAGTAGTGGAAGGGTATTTACGGCCATTTCGGACGGGGCACCGATTAGCGATTTAGTAGCTACCACCCGAGGATGAATTCGACGTCACAAAGTTGGAACAGAACGTTCCAGGAGGTACTTGGGAAACTAACAGGTGGTGCTGTCACCAGGTGGGACCGGTTCGTCCATGAAGCGAATATCGCCATCCGTATGTGTTTACGAGCAGAATCATGGGAATGTCGCCGTTGGAGATCCTATACGGGGTGAAGCCGCGCGCGCCCGACCTAACGCATGCCCCGATACTGTTCGATCCCGTCGACGAATATGTTTCGGGGCAGGCTCGAGTGAAAGAGCTCGAGGATCTCGGTATGAGTCGCGGGGCGGTCGCCCTGAAGACCGAGACCTCGAAACAACAAATGGCGCGGTGTTAGAATTGGAAGGTCGCAGTTGACCCTCTGAAGCCTGGAAATTTCGTCCTGCTCACCAACAAGCCGAAGATAGAAGGCCAATATCGGCACCTTGGACCGTTTCGGATCCTGGAACGCCGACTTTTCGACACATGCAAGTTTGCATACGTTAATCTCAGGTCACGGTTACGTCTTGACCACCTCCTTGCGGAGCTGTCCTTGTCAACCCGGCGCTCTAACGCTGCTTTTGTGTTCGACGCGTGTCATCAGAGTCTCCCTTTGCGCTCCTCAGGGTATCCAGGCTCTGAATAAACGCACGGTGATGATGAACTTTAAGTGCCGGTGGCAAAGTGCGCCGCTGTAGGTAGCTACACGGAAG
Source organism: Rhodosorus marinus (assembly GCA_029953675.1). NCBI lineage: Eukaryota > Rhodophyta > Stylonematophyceae > Stylonematales > Stylonemataceae > Rhodosorus > Rhodosorus marinus. Next base: position 130,744 of record JAMWBK010000001.1, read on the forward strand.
GTAAGGATTCCCCTCTGGCGGGCTTCTTAAAGTCTTTATCGTATGGACGTGGAAATCTAGAAGATGACTAATTCGGGAACGGTTGCGAGCAGGAATCTGAGTCGTGCTAAGGATCTTGGCGGCTTGAAGGGGTCTGTATCTCTTCGTTGTTGACCGATTTTTGTCTGTAGAATCGTGAAGTTGGATGAATCCGTTTGGGGTGAATTCAATGCAAAAAAACACAAGCGGAGGAGATTAGCGCAACGTTGGAATTGCGGCTTCAACGAAGTGAAAACTTCTTTGAGGGATGAGGGATGATGATTCCTGCACCAAGTCCTTGCCCTGCCCTTGAAAGGTTCATGCAATCATGAGGATGGATACTAGCATCAGAGGTGAATTCTCAGAAACAGAATTGGTTCACGAAACCGTTCCTGGGCTCAAACGTTGTTGCCCGACTGGAAGCTCCTCATCATTATCATCATCACCGTCACCCTCTCTAATCCAGAGCTCGTCTAGTTTCATGTTACTGTCAGATCCGCCACCCTTTCCCGCCGTGGGTATCTTCCTCGCAGACCATCTCAATGACCCACACATGTCCTGGTCAGAACGGGGGTTTGATGTACGAGAGTACGTTCTCAAAATGCCACAAAAAAGAAAGCTTCCTCGTTCGAAAACATGTGGATGAAAAAATACGAAAATTGTATTTCAATTATTTTTGACAGTTGAGTATTTAGTTTTTAGAAGATTTTTCATTCTCGCCAGCTGGGATTACGCCAATAGTCGAAGTTCTCTTTTTGGAATGAGATGACTAGGTACTGGTGGGGGGGTCCATCTTGGATTTGGGGTTTCAGGCGCAGGCTTTCTTGTTCTTGTGGATGTGCTCTAGGCGCAGAATTTTTTTTTTGGTATGGGCTACATATTTACAAAGACTTCTTGTCCTACTAGCTCTACGCAGTGGGAGGGCATCTCTTCACAACCTCATTCTCCCCAGCAGGCGTGATTCGATAAAAGTAGTGCTCGATCCATCCCATCAGTCCGGATCGTTTCCTAATGTTCACGTTCATATCTTTGAGCAGATCGTCGTGGTAAGACTGCATGTGTAACTGTATGCAGCTTGCTCTCATCGCGTTCATTGGCGTAATCGCCCTCCTCGACTGTTTCATATCCCAGATATCCTGCTCCATTTCTTTCCGTGACGGTCTTGGCATTGCATTTGTAAGCAACGCGGCAAGCCACTTGGCTTGAACCATGTGCGTCATGGGGTTTATGGCCGTGAAAGCGTTTGAGCCAATGAAGGCCATTCGGTCAATACCAGGAGGCAGAATGTTCTTGTACAACCAGATGCCGTCCTCTTCAACTTCGAGTCTATTCAGTACCTCATCATTAAACAGCCCAATCGTCTTATCCCAGCCCGTCGCCAGAACAATCAAGTCAGCCTCCACTTCCTCACCAGTTGAGAGAACGACAGTCTTCTCCTTGATTTCGTTGACTGCCGTCATCTTCAGATTGATCCTGCCGTTTCGAACATCAGCAAGATACTTGGCTGGCCCGTCGAAGAGGGAGGGATGAAGCACGTCGACCTCTAATCTTGACTTGGGCCAGAGGTTTCTCGGCAATCTGTAGTTTGTTAGCATGAGCGCCTCGATGGTTCGAAAGTACAACCATCTGACCGGCGCGGCAAGCTTGTGAAGGTTCTTGTACATTGACGAGCTCGAGTAGAACGGAGGAAGCATCATTTGGAACAAGCGGGTGTACTTGACCGCGTGCATTGGCAGGAACCCTACATGTGAAGTAGTAAACCAGTGCATACTGCGGACAAGCTGTACAGCGCTCTCTCCAACCTCGCTGGCAACCATAGACGCGTCGACTGCGCTCTTGCCCATCCCAACGATCACCGTCTTCTTTCCGGCGAACTCATCGGGCGATTTCCACTCAGACGAATGGATGATCTTCCCTTCAAACTTCTCCTGTCCGGCAAAATTAGGCCTGTGCGGCTTGCTAGAGAAGGTTCCGTTGCACATGACGAGATAATCAAATGTCTCGTCGTTCGAAACGTCTGTTTTCAAGTCCTTCACGGTCAAACGCCATATCCCGCCCTCAAGCTGTTTCATCTCCGTCACTAGCGTATTGAACCTGAAGCATTTCCGGATCTCATGCTTGTCAACAATTCTCTCCAAATAATCGCAGACTTCATCCATCCTCAAAAATTTGCTCGCGTCCTCCAGGTGATCCTCATCCGCGTACTGGTACATATGCTTCGGGACCTGTACCGATGCGCCGTAGTAGTTATCTGACCAGAGGCCTCCGACTTTACTATTCTTCTCAAATACAACACAGTCGAATCCATGCTCACTCAGAACTCTTGTCGTCGCCACACCCGCAGTTCCTGCACCAATCACGGCAACTCGAAAAGCTCTCTTCGCTCCACCCACAGCCATCGTGTTCTCAGGTCAAACCAAAAAAACAAAGATAAATCTGCATCTAGAACCGAACTCTGCTCATCTCATCCACCACCCTCTGACTCCGTTTAATACGCCGTCCCCAAAGAGCAGTCCCAACCTCCATTGTCACCGGCCCCTTCACCCTCCATCCCAACTCCCTCGTCCCATAACCCAAATCAAGTTTTTCCAAAACTTTTCCGAAGAATATTCCACTCGAGTTTAAAAAAGAAAATCTTTCCTAGTCCCCAAAATCAGTTGCCAGGTTTACCTCCTACTGAAATCGATCCGAAAGCCCCATTTCCTAGCTCAGCGGTATTAAGTTTGACAAAGTCGAGAAGGGGGTAGAACCATACGAAAAAACTCATTAATATGTAAAATAGAATTTTTATGAACGGTTATACGCAATTTGTTGGAGACAATATGGGGAGGTAACAAAACAAATTGCATGACGATGGACAGCGTCTAAAATGTACTGATAAAAAAAAATATGAAAAAAGGTGTGGAAGCATGAATTATCCCTATTTTTTCGTTGCACAAAAGACGATAATTCTTTGAGTAGGGTGCGGTGATTGTAAAGATTTCGTACACCCGCTGAAATTGGTCTTTTTATAGTTAAACAAGCAGGACGTGTTGCGATCTTCATGTGCAGGGGGGGGAACAATCGGAGGGGTTAAAAAGTTATATTATAGAAGTTTTTTCCAATGGGTAGGATTTAATATGAAAATATGATATCTGCGTCCTTTTTTTATATGAGCCCCTTTATGAGCCATAGCATTATAATAGGGGCTGGGAAAGATGACGTTATGGCTCGCTTATGGGTTTTTCAGTAATTATTGTAAAACATCATGGAGCGATTCGGAGCAAGTTTGGACCCCTTGGGTTTCTGTTAGAGGACGGAATGTGAGAAGCCGTTGCAAGTCTTTTGCAATCATGTGAGCAGCTAGTGGGGTGGAATGGTGGCATTCATGGAAATGGTAGGTTATCCAGGAGGAGTAGAATTGTTTGCTGAGATAGTCTTGCAATTGATTCGGAAGGGAATTGTAGGGAAACCCGATTGGCTCAGCATCTGCAGCTGGGCAGGCCTGTTCGGCCCCGCAGCAAAAGGTATGTGTGCGTACATACTTTTCCTAACAGTCCTTAGGTTCTGAAATTATGATCAACATGAACGAACTGATGGATGCCTACTCACCAGTGGTTGAAAAGGCCAGAAACGTCTTGGCGTCAGATTCAGCAGCTATGCGTAGGCTGCGCTTAGAACCCAACCGTCAAGGTTGAGGACACCGTGTTTCCTGCCCGTGAAGAGCACACGCGTAATGCCATCAGGTTGCATGCCAAACTGATGCTCGCGCTGTTGTGGAACTACCCATCTTGATATTTGTGGATATGCTTTTCTTCTTGTAACCGCAAGCTTTATTGGGCAGCTGCCTACTGCAGCGTAACACTAACTCGAACACTATCTTGGGGAATGCTTAACCGTCTCACCCATAGCAGTCCAAACGGTGTTTATATATATCGAAGAGACGAACACGCAGACGAGCATCAAGCTCGCTTCAGAACCCTTTCATAGATAGGGCGTCGCAGAACTCCGGAATTATTATACAACTTTAACAGATCGAAATCAGTAGCTCACAGAACAAGTGCAATTGCAAAGATTCGCACCAGGGAACGCTTTACTCATGAAACTCAATTCGTTGCTGCGTTCCTGTGGTTGCAAGGGACGCCTCCTCCTCGTCCAAGCTCCCAGTGTCCATCGCCATCGCTACCGAATCCTTCGTATACTCCTCATCAACAAAATCTTCACTGGAGTCGTACAAGATCGGATCGTACTCCGCGTCTGCGATATGATCAACGACCATGTCTTCCTCCTGCTCGGCGTCAGTTGTACAACACAACCACTTTTTCCAGGTAGACGGCTTCCAGAAAGACAATCTTAGAATGTCGACAAAGTCTCTGTCGTAGTCCGGGTCGTATACGTAGAAAGACTTCGCCTGGCTCTTCTCCTCCATCTCGTCGTCACTTTTGCCACCTCTCCTAGAACAGAGGCTGGACAAGTAGCTTGTGCTGATCGTCAGGGAGTCCAGTACTCGCTTCGGGTGATCCACTCTCACCCCGACGAATATAATAAATACCATTGAGAAGATGCAACTAACCACCAATCCCCAATAATCCCGATAGGCAGAATATCCCACAGGGAGGTACCCCAGGAGGACTGATATGCAGCCCACGGTCAGCGCATACGGCAGCTGTGTCATGGTGTGGTGCATCACATCACACCGACTGGAAATAGACGACAGTATGGTCGTGTCCGAGATCGGGGTGCAATGGTCACCAAAGACGGCTCCAGAAAGAATAGCGGAGATCGTCAAGATGAAGATTTCCGAGTCTCGTGCGGCATACCATGAGGTCGGCACAATGATCGGGAAAAGTATGCTCATCGTCCCCCAGCTCGTACCGGTACAGAAGCTGATCACTGCAGCAATCACGAACGTCAACGCCGGAAGAGCTCTCGGATCTAGACTACCAGAAAGTGCGCTCGCGAAGAAGATGTCAGCGCCACTGTCCGCTATCGCCGATCCGACGGCCCAAGCCAAAACCAACACCAGCACTGGTGCCAAAATGCCCTTGATTCCGTCAATGAATGCGGTTAAATTCTTCTCCATGGTCATCAACGGGCGGCCAGGGCACGCCTTGCAGCGAACCCAATAAACAACTGGGAACTCTAACGCATCATCCACAATATACTGTATGCGATACATGAACCAGGCGATCAGCGTCGTAGTAAACCCGCCGTACATCAAAGACGCATATGCGTCTCCGTAGCCAAAAACGTTCTCAGCAGTCAATGGTAGTCCAAGCTCCTCAGCTGTCGACTTCCCCGTAAGCAAGATAGCGAGCAACACCAATAAAATCACAATCACAATCGGAATCACACCGTTCCACCACTTCAGCGGGGTTCCCTCCTCCGGCACCAGCGCAGACTGAGTCTCGTCATCCACAACGTTTGCGTCGTCACGAACGAGCTTGTGCTCATCGATAGCCCTCCTCTCCGCTACAAGCATAGACCCGAACTCTCGCCTCGCAACGATCATGAAAAACTGGAAAAACAACATAACGATCGGATAGAATCGTGACGGGATGGTCTCTAAGAACACCAAGTACGCGTTCTCGTTGACCCCCGAAAGATCTTCACCCCGGAAAAGTAGCAGGTCAATCTGCTCCTGAATCAGCCCAACTTCAAACCCAATCCAAGATGATACTGGAGCAATCGAAGCCACTGGTGCCGTAGTTGCGTCCACAAGGAACGCCAGCTTCTCGCGGCTCACCCACAGTGCATCGGAAACAAAGCGCATCGTGTTCCCCAGAATCAGTGTGTTCGCGTAGTCGTCAAAGAATATAACGAAACCGAGTAGGAAAATGACGAGCTGAACGCTCGTTCTAGTCTTTGCAAACTTCCGAGAAACCTCTGCAACCCCAAAGCTGCCTCCAGATTTGGATATGCATGCGATAAGTCCACTGAGGCACCACGTGAACAGGATAACAAACGCGTGGTCAATGTTTCCCAGCGATCGCGGCAGATACGTGTCCAACACACGGAGGAAAGCCTGGAACGGATCATATCTCGAAACAATCAAAGCCGCGAAAAACGTACCAAAGTACAGAGCATAAAGCACCTCACGCGTCGCCACGGCAATAACGATAGCCATGATGGGAGACAGGATAGTCACAGCGCCCGGCACCAAAAAAAGCTCTTGTGTTGCGGACTCCACGGATGCGAAATCTGGAGTGACAGAGCTCTCCACAACTATGGTCTGCGCATTGCGCTCATCAATCACAATACCCGAAATAGAATTCACCTGTAGGAGTGTACCATTCTCAGCAAACAGGTCAACTTCATTCTGGCCCAGGACGGTGCCTTCCCAAAGCACCCTGGAATACAGTTTCGTCCCCGGGTCGTAAGTAGTCTCATTGGTATATATCAAGTTCCACAGCAAATTGAACTGTACGCCTTCCACCAAAACCGGTCTCGGCTCCAGAGGTTGAACACCGGGTGAATCCCCATAGACAAACCCAGCCAAAACCAATAGTAGACATACAACAACAGCCCTCATATTCATTTAATAAATAGACCATTCCTCTAGGAATAACCCCTTCTAGCTTAAGAACTCCCAGGCTCTTCACTCTCGTCTCCTACCTGCCTGATAACTCTCCCTCACACAGTCAATACCCTCCCCACGGCAGAAATCCTTCCCTAGGAACCCAAACGGCAAGCACGGCACAAGTGCTCTTAATCCTAATACACACAGCCTTCCAAACCCATTCTTCAAACTAGGTGCGATGTTAGTACAAAACAATAGTACTAAAAATAAGCTCCACCACTAGCAACAAAAAACTCATGCAATACCCTTTGGTTGGATGGGGTCATTGTGCTTTGCTGGCGTACATATGAGCATATTTTATATTCAAATACATATTTCGTGTGTATTAGCCTCATCCACGTACGGGTTGGAAAAAAGAGTACCAATCATATTCTCCTATCAATCTTACCCCCTCAATTTTTTGCCCTACTAGAATGGTCCGATTCTTGAGGGTAAAAAAAAAAAGAAAAACGAGTTTAACCTGATGGTCGATTTCGGAGCAAATTTTGGTATGAAAATTTTGTTTTTTTTTTCCTGCCCAGTCGACGTGCTGGCATGCAAGCTCCTAACACTGCTATCAACGACGACTAGCAGAGGGAACAGAACTTTTCCTTGGTGTTTTTTTTCTCTGAGAGGTTGCGCAGTGAGGGTCGTTAGGTAGGTGAGTCTGGTTGAACGACATGGATTTGAGTTTTAAACTAGCAACATTGAACTAGAATAGCTGCGATTTTTGAAAACGTTAGCTCCCACGCCTACTGTTGAGCCAGAGCGAGCCCCATACAGTTGCTACTCTGTTATTAGTAACAACTAGTAAAGGAACAGAACTCTTCCGTTGCTACTTCGTCATTAGGAACAACTAGTCAAGGAACAGAACTCTTCCGGCTGGGGTTTTTGTAAGGGGTTGCGCGGTAAGGGCGGTTAGGTGTGTAAGTCTGGAACGACAGGGTTTGGGTTGACGGATGTGGATGTTGGTAGGGTGGGGCTAAGTATAGCGGGCTTTAAATAAGAGCTACCATTGACTTGGTACAAAGCATCCTAACACAACAGTTCCTAATCTAAAGTACATATTCTACACAACGAAGTTTGACCTCTTAACACAACAGGTTCCTAATCTAAAATACATATTCTACGCAACGAAGTTTGAATCTCCTCCCGAAAGTCGCTTCGTTGCTGAGGCTGCGGGGGACACTTCATCGAAACTCACAATCTCTTCTACCCCGGATTTCTTCAACTCGGCGTCCAGCTCTTCGACCATATCACCATCCTCGGCGATCTCCATGTCGCTGCCTCCCTTCGCGGCCTGCTTCTTGCAGCTGAACCACCCCTTCCAGGTAGACCATTTCCAGAAGTTCGGCCTAAGGATATCTACAAATTCTTTATCGTACTGCTCGTCGTAGACAAAGAGCGACGTCGCCTTCTCCTCGTCCCCATCTTCTGAGCATTCTTCAGTAGCTTTACGTCTAGTGCACAACCTGCCCAGGAAGTTTGAAGCGATTGTCATACCATCCAGCCTCCGCTTGGGGTGATCTACTCTCACGCCGACAAAAATTATAAACACCATCGAGAAGGCGCAGCCGATGATCAATCCCCAATAGTTTTCGTAGGCGGAGTATCCCACAGGGAGGTACCCGAGGATAATTGAAACGCAGCCCACAGTCAGGGCATACGGCAGTTGCGTGATAGTGTGATGCATAACATCACACCGACTGGAAATAGACGACAGTATTGTTGTGTCCGAAATCGGGGTACAATGGTCCCCAAAGACGGCTCCGGACAGAACCGCGGAGATCGTCAAGATGAAGATCTCCGAGTCTTGTGAGGCATACCATGCGGTCGGCACAATGAGCGGGAACAGTATGCTCATCGTCCCCCAACTCGTGCCAGTGCAGAAGCTGATCACCGCGGCAATTATGAACGTCAAGGTCGGAAGAGCTCTGGGATCCAAACTATCGGAAAGTGCGCTCGCGAAGAAGATGTCAGCACCACTATCCGTGATCGCCGCTCCGATGGCCCAAGCCAAAATCAACACCAGCACGGGCGCAAAAATGCCTTTGATTCCGTCAATGAATGAGGATAAATTCTGCTCCATGGTCATTAAAGGGCGGCCAGGGCTTGCCTTGCAGCGAATCCAATATGCAATAGGGAAAATTAGCCTATCCTCCACGACATACTGTACGCGATACATGAACCAAGCGATCAGCGTGGTGGTAAACCCGCCGTACATCAACGATGCATATGAGTCTCCGTTGCCAAAAATGTTCTCCGCGGTCAATGGTAGTCCAAGCTCCTGAGCAGTCGTCCGGCCGGTAAGCAAGATAGAGAGCAAAACCAAGAAAATCACAATCACAATCGGAATCACACCGTTCCACCACTTCAGCGGGGTTCCCTCCTCCGGCATCATTGACGATTGAGACTCGTCATCCAAAACCTTTGCATCATCACGGACGAGCTTGTGCTCATCGAGAGCTCTCCTCTCGGCGACAAGCATTGGCCCGAACTCTCGCTTCGCCACGATCATGAAAAACTGGAAAAACAACATAATGATCGGATAGAATCGCGACGGGATGGTCTCCAGGAACACTAAGTACGCGTTCTCGCTGATCCCGACAAGATCTTCACCCTGCGCGATAAGCAAATCAATCTGTGCCTGAATAAGCCCGACCTCGAACCCGATCCAAGATGATATTGGAGCAATCGAAGCAACCGGTGCTGTGGTCGCGTCCACCAGGAACGCCAGCTTCTCACGGCTCACCCACAGTGCATCGGAAACAAAGCGCATAGTGTTCCCCAGAATCAGAGTGTTCGCGTAGTCATCAAAGAAGATGACAAAACCGAGTAGGAAAATGACGAGCTGAACGGTCATTCTGGTCTTTGCAAACTTGCGGCAAACCTCTGCGATTCCAAAGCTTCCTCCAGACTTGGATACGCAGGCAATAAGTCCACTGAGGAACCACGTGAAGAGGATGACAAACGCGTGGTCAACGTCTCCAAGCGATTCCGGCATATACGTATCCAATACTCGGAGGAAAGCCTGGAAGGGATCATACTTTGAAACAACAAAGGCTGCGACGAAGGTGCCGATATACAGAGCATAGAGCACCTCACGAGTCAACCCCGCAACGAGAATAACCATGATTGGAGAGAGGAGAGTTACCCCCCCTGGAACCAAGAAAACCTCTGTCTGTGAGGACTCAGCCGTTGCAAAATCTGAAGTAAGGGAATTCTCGACAAAGATCTCCTGGTTACTACGCTCATCTATCAGGATGTCGCTCAAAGAATTCGTTTGTACAAGGAGCCCTTCTTCAGTAAACAGATCAATCTCACTCTCCCCAAGTATGGTACCTTTCCAAATCACCCTAGAGTACAGCTTCGTCCCCAGGTCGTAAGTCGTTTCATTTGTGTAGCCCAGCGTCCAGGCCACCGTAAACGATACGCCTTCCACGTAGATCGGCCTCGGCTCTTGGATGTTGATAAGAGGCGGGTTCCCATAGGCAATCCCAGCCAATACCAGCAGCATGCAAGCAACGATGGTCGTCCTCATCTTTTCCGAAGCTGTGCAGTCCCTACTATCAAACCAGTCTCATCCAACGAGGTGCATCCTCTTCCGCCCTTGCCCTTGAACTAACGAGCTTTGCCCGCAGCGAGGTCGCTCTCCCATCACAAGTCTTATTATATAACCCAAATGACGGCTGTGGGCCATGCTACTTTTGCCTGACATTCATGTCTCTATGCCCGGCAAGTTAGGGGGCGTGTCGGAACCACGTTGAAGTGTGCAATTTCCCATGCGCGAGGATACTAAAAGAAAATTCTTTCTTCAAAACTTGACCCAGCCGTTGGCTATGTCAAGGTATGAATCCCAGTTACTTCCTGATCACCAAGAAATAAAAATCATGCCGTTTGGGGGGGAGGGATTATAAAGCTCCTCACAGTATTTGCGGCCGACCGAACCCCTCGCTCTTCATATCGATAGGCTAGCGCGTGGCATATCCCCCAGCTAACGCAAGCGCGGGGCATCGCAACCGCGCCCTATCGCAACCTCCCCCTTCATTTGCGTGGCACATCATCACCCACCATTGATCATCATCAGCATCATCCTGTCTCTCATGATGAAAATCAATTCAATTTTGGCAAGATCGCAATCGTCGAGTTACTGAAAATACCCATCCAAGATGTTGTGGTAAAAAGTACTCTCGTAATTATTTAAGGATTCTTCATATTAATGACCCAAACCTACTCAAAACAATCCCTATTCTACTTGAACTCTGGTTGAATGGGCCTTATATGTATCCCCGAGCTATGGCAAGTGCGGGGCATCGCAACCGCGAACTATCTCAACCTCCCCCTACATCTACGTGGCACATCATCACCCACCATTGATCATCATCAGCCCCATCCTGTCTCTCATGATGAAAATCAACGCAATCGTCGAGTTAACTGAAATACCCATCCAAGATGTATTGGTAGAAAGTATTCTCGTAATTATTTAAGGATTCTTCATATTAATGCGCCAAACCCATTCAAAAACAATCCCCATTCTATTTGTAACTCTGGTTGAATGGTCTTCCCAACTATTAAACACAAAATTCTCATATTTTTTTTGTTTTCTAGTAGACTTCTTATTTTGGCGGACTATGACTGACATGGACATGGCCATCTCGCGATTTCCTTTTTTTTTGTTTTCATTACAGCTCTGAAAATTCTAAGAAAAAAAGATAGATGAAGTTGCTTTTTTTCAAACCCTCAAAAAATCCCGAACGGTCAACCAGGGCTGGAAATAAATAAAAAACAAACGAGCTTAGTAGTAACTAGTATTCATATCGCACACAGTCATCGTCCCTGGTCTCGATCATGTACTGACGAAAACCGGTCTACCAGCATCTATTGACGTCAACGTCATCATGTAAGGTCCAGTGCTGAAGAATTCCATATCTGTGTTGACCATCCGGGAAGGGAGGTTCACACCAAAATCTAGGGGGGTCGCGGTGACGATGTTGAGGCGTTTGCCAAGCTGGATATACATAAAAACAAATATTGTAGATCCTCTATTTACAGATGTTGCCAGTATCTCACACACACATCCCATGCGCCCGTTCATTGACAAAGAAGTCAACCTCAAGGACTGCTGGACTCTTGTGAACAGGTGCATTTTTGCGGAGAGCGTTGCAAGAAATAGAAGCTCCCCGTCGAGACAGTTTTATTTCTTCTTTTTTGGTCCAGATAAAGTCAGATCGATTTGTCGAGCACAAACAACGCGTAGCCATAAAAATACTATAAAAAAGCCATCTATCGCGTTTAGCAGAATGATGAACGCTGAACGCTTGGTTTGTCTTCACCAAACGCCCCGGTGTAGCCAAAATCTATATCTCCGTTTACAGCCAAAAATAACTCTAAATAGTAGAAATTGAATTTCTGTTTCTGCCAACAGAAATGGTACTTCCCGTTTTGCGAACCATGTGCATTTAACCTCTGGGACGCTTGGACGTGGATGTCATGATCTCGATGTTAACATATCCAGAATGCGGTTGTTTTTGAAGGACTTTCCCGTTCCCCTCGTGGAGAGTAATCAGAATTTTGAAGCAGGTTTGAAGTGTAAAAAACGAACATATAGGATATATGTGCTGTACGGGTTATATCCTCCCGCCAGAAATCTCGCTTCAAAATTTGACGTCAGTTGGGCGTCCAGAGGCCGCGGTGATGTTTCAGGTGGTGATTTATAGCTAGAAAATCACCCCTCATGATAGGTTCGTACTTTTTTGAGAGGACTCTGCTTTCGAGGGATCGCATGAGCGACCCATGCCACGGGTCTCGGTTCCATTGAAACGCGAGGTTACAATTATAGGAGAAACTCGCAAGGAAAAAACGCGTTGCTCCATTCACAAACAACATGGGATAGTCGCTTGTATGTAGGATGGTGTATCTAGTAACTTTTTACCAGATAAAAACTTGATTGTCGTGAGAAAGGTAGAAAAAGAAAAATGACGAATTAGCAGAGAGAATTTGATTTGCCCTTGGAAAATGATTGGATTTGATTACAGCGGGGGGGATTTCCGGAGATGGAACGTCCTCGCCGTGCTAATGCACCTTTCGGGGAGGGGGAAACCCCAAAACTTCTTGATATGGGCAAATAGCGACCGACGCATAGACAGAGGCAAGGTCAAATCAGTTTATGATCAGAGAGCCCAGCGCTACTTTCTGAGAGCTTCAGTATGGCAGGCTCAAGGAGTTTATGCTCGAGCAGGTCTTCTCTCATGGTAGAGTGAGAAACCGCTTAACTTAACTAAGTCACGATCAAGTAGCGGGCGGTATCATATGATTAGCCCTGCATATCCTCACCTCCCAGAACAAAGATCTCGCTGAGGGCGAAACACGCTGAGAACCAGTCTAGCTTACACCTACTTACCCAGTCGGCTACTCCGTAAGAAGCTCATGTGGCTTCCTTTTTTGCTATAACTCCGCTTGGACACTCTAGAAAGCTGTCGCGTAAATGACTGCAGGACTTGAGGAGTGGTACGCTGTGATCGGTTGTCAACCCCTCCGGCAAGCGTGCGACCAATGGACTTGGTAAGAACGCTCATAATTTGTTTACAGAATTCTCGGAGGCGGAAGTGGCGGAACATTTTTAACCACGTTGCACAAGTTGGTTCAGCAAAAGGCGTCTTAGCACAGCCCTTCAGATCCCATCCATGTGCTCGGTGGAATCGAAGAATTCCGAAACCATTCTGTTTCCTAATTTGCTATCCTAGCCAAAAAACATTTTCTGTGCTGATCCTAGTCAAGGCATAGTGACACCTGTGCAAGCTGACAACGAACGTTCTATCTCGCTGGGGTCGCAGTGAGTAGAGACTGTGGTAAGGGATCTGATCACTCTTCCCTCAATCATGTATCCCGACTGTGGGAACCGCAAAGGCTTCGTAAACTCCCCTGGATAGATATTGGACATGGCAGATTTAGGCCTCAGAACGCATCTCCGCCGTGGACATTGAGGTCGACTGAATGTACGGTCTGGGACGAGGTCAACGCCGCAATGTCAACCCTCGGTGAGTAGAGCACTAGTCAACGTCGTACATTCACGTGGGAAGCCTAACTAGCGCGAGATCCTCCCAATACTGTTAGGACAACACTCTCAGAACTAGTGTAGGACGAAAAATTCCAATCCAACAAAGAGCTCCGACACATAGAAACGAAATTTTTGCTTTCCGTTTTCGGCGAGAGGGAAGCTGGAAAATGCTCAATCACAAAGATCAGGCGGGAATGTCTTCTACTTTTAGGTGTCCTTGCCGGGATGTCAGTGGTTTGGTGCTTGACAATGAACAGGCGATCGGAAGGGCCAAGGCATCAAGTTCGAAAAAACCTCCAATTTTGGAAACGCGGTTTTCATCCCAGCAAAACAGGCGTTGGCTTCCAGCACACACATTCCATGGATCACATGGCAATGGACTACAGATCAACATGTGCTTTTCCATACAAAAAACAAACCGCTGGAAGGGACGAAACCAGGACAAAAAAAGCAATATTCATACTTTCTTCTCTGTTCAAAATTATAATGAAAATATTCCCCAAAAACTCCCGCTAACACCCCTAAAATTCGTCCCTAATGAATGGAAATCCCAGGTTTTCTCCACTGAGTTCTCAACTAATTATATTATGGGTTGGGAGGAGGGCGTGGATAGTAATGATTGGACAAATAGGAGAGTACGTATTTTTATTGGTTTATAATACGCCCACGAGATATATGATTGGATGTATGCGAAGAGACGCGACTGGTCTGTTTTTCTTTCTAAGACAAATTAATCTTCAAAAAATGGAAAAGCAGGTCCAAAAACCTGTTTCCACCCCAAAAAGCCTGCTTTGGTTAAGAGACCTCCTGAGTCTACCCGTCAAAACACTCATTTTCTGAGGATAATCCGAGCGATGGGCCTTGTCAGTTTGCTGTCGGAACTTGTGCAGTCAAACCGAACCTTCGCTGTGCCTTCGGCTGTGTCCTGTGATGGTTACGGGAACAGCCATTCGGATGTCCGGATCGGATTGGAACCAGTTAACCTGGGAGAGACCAGACATGGCTCGTGGTATGCTATGGGCATGGCTGAACGTAAATGAAGTCAGCAATCAAGTACCGTTTGTCCTCGTTTTACCCCAAGGTTGTTGATCCTTTTCTGCAGGCGACTGTGGTCGTATTCAACGCTGGATACTGCAAGGCACTATAAGGATATGAACAAAAGCATATCACGCGTATGTGCTCACGAAGGTTAGAAGGTATATAAGTGTGAGGCTGACACTTGCAAGGCAAGCCTTGAATAGCATGATGGCTTGACATGCAGACTGTGTGCAACTTCAACATTTTTGCTTTGGATGACCTTGTTACGACCCATTCGTTTAGACATGCAAATTTTGTTGATGCTAAGTGGAAAATCGGCACATCACTGGCTAACATCATGAGTTGTTTTGTTTTTTTTGTGCATCCACTGAAGGTATTCTGTCCGCAAGTCTTGTTGGTAGTGGGGCACGTTCAGTCCTCTCGGGGAGAAAGGGCCAAGTTCCTTTAGAAAAACCTCTCTCTTGCTTGCGTCGATGTGAACAGCCTAGGCTTTCATTTCCGACTCTTGGAGGATGCGGCCTCGTTGTTTTAGTCCTTGCCTTGCGAGAAGTACAGTGAAGAGGTCACCGCAAGGTTCAGATCTGCTTGGACATTGATCTGAACCAGCCAGAAGGTATTCTGTCCGCAAGTCTTGTTGGTAGTGGGGCACGTTCAGTCCTCTCGGGGAGAAAGGGCCAAGTTCCTTTAGAAAAACCTCTCTCTTGCTTGCGTCGATGTGAACAGCCTAGGCTTTCATTTCTGACTCTTGGAGGATGCGGCCTCGTTGTTTTAGTCCTTGCTTCGCGAGAAGTACAGTGAAGAGGTCACCGCAAGGTTCAGATCTGCTTGGACATTGGTGGATGGAAAGCTACACCGCCCACGGAATCGTGTACATCTTGAATTCATAGATATAGGGTGAGAAACTGAGAGAGAACAAACGGAAATTTCTGGCTCCAACGATACTCTCCTCACACTAATACCAACCAACGCCCTGAAGCCGACCGCACAATTTCTGGCCCCAACGATACTCTCTTCAACTAATACGAACTACCACAAACTTACTTTCTTCCCGCCTCTGGGCTCCCGTCTGTCATGTTACATGCACAGGAAGGGCTGAACCACTGAAAGGCTCTACCTGATCGCCGGGATGCTGAACAGTGCACACCAGTACTCCAATCACCCCCTTCTGTTTCTTGATGGCGCATGGATCTCTCTACTTCAAATGCACTTCATCCAGAACGACGAGAACTTGTGTGTCATGTTCAATGTGAACGATCGACCAGCGCGGATGTTCCATCCGTCAGCGTGTGGGGCTCTTCCGAGACCAAGGCATTGCACGAAACCCAATCCGACGATTGAGATATTCCAGCATGCTCTGAAGAGAGCCAAGGGTAACCCCGCCTTTCTCGGAGTCTAGTAGCCCGGAATGGTGTCCGCCAGGAAAGAACGTTAGGAGCACTCCTCCATAACGGAAGGCTGCGCGACAGCGTCACAAAGTCACAATTCAAGGACAACAGTCTGAGCGTCTCTTCTAGTCTATATTATATGTCCCGTTCGCCGTTTGTGTCCGCAAAACTGCAATTCCTCCAGAAGCATTGATTGTCAGATTCATTGATCCTTTTCCCGGATGAACCCTGCCTTGAGATAGCAAAATGAGGCCACGCACATCTGATGGAGACGCCCCGAGACCCTAGTTCGAGTAACGAAGTCAATTAATCTCGCCTCAATCGGGAGAGACTGTCTTTTCAAACCATCTTGCTCGCTGTGGGGAAGCCGTTTGCGGCTGGTGTCTCTACAACTGCAATTGCTGCAGATGCGTTGATTGTCAGATTCATGGATCCATTTCCCGGATGAACCCTGCCTCATGAGATAGAGAAAGGAGGCCACGAACATCTTACTGAGACGCCCCGAACTCTGCTTCGAGTAACGAAGTCAACAGATCTCATCTCAATCTGGAAAGTCTAGAGACTGCCGCTTCAAACCATCGTGCTCCTTTACTGAGCCCATTCGCCGTCGTCGTCCTCACAACTGCAATTGCTGCAGACGCGTTGGTTGTCCGATCCATCGATCCTTTTCCCGGGCGAACCCTGCTTTAAGGATATTTTTCATCCTAGTGTCGCAAATATCAAGGATTTTGATGACTGCTTCCAGCTTCTTAACGACTGCAAATATCACCCGACTTCATGGATCCGTCTCCAAACCCAAAAAAATATCTCGACACATCCTCATCAAGCCAATCACCGAAAAGCGATCTGTCCGTCAACGTCTTTCCGACCGATTCCCACGTTGCTCAATCCGCATTCCTCATGTTCGAAAACCAGATTGAATCATAAAAATTCAAGGATATTTCCAAATGCATTGCACATTGACAAACACAACCCAAATGCATCCCATTGTCGTCTGTGCGAGATACAAAGGATTTTGTAGCGCCCCACTTGTAAGAAGCCAAATCTCCGAAGTGTTCGTGCCTGTCCCAAGATATATACCCGTTCCAGGCTCCAATTAAACTTTTCAAGTGAAGATGCAATTCTCCGTATTCATTTGAAACCCACATTTGGAAATTCCATCAACTCGACAAGAGTCAATTTAATAATATCCTACATCGTATCTCAAAAGGCATTCTTTTGTCCCACTTCTCTGGGTTGCCATCCATGATCTTAGCTGAGGAAGAAATTCTCATGTCATGCAATGTATTTAAGAAAAAATCAATACAAGTCTGGCATTTCCAATATTGACGACCATCCCCAAGAAAACGGTTGAAAGACCAAAAAAACGAACAGTCCAATCACTAAATCCAATCCATTCAAAATAATGACTGAGGAGTTGAGGTAAACCAATAGAGAAGGGTATTCTCGAAATTTAACCAATGAAAGTACAATACTGACCGTCCCGTATGTTGATTCGTTTATATGGGATATTATCTGCATTACCAGATGATATAATTGGACAATCTTCTTGTGATCTGTTCAGGAAGTACCGGTTTATTCGCCCCGCCTCTAGGGTTTTTCGTGCGCTTCAGATATTCATCTGAAGATTATATTCTCCCGGGTTTCTGTTGATGAGCTGAGGGATGCGAACAAGGTATTAGACAAAAAGTTGCAAAGCTAACTGGGGGGTAGACTGGGAAACGAAATCGGATATCTTTGAAAGTAGCTGGGCGGGTTGGATGTGGGACGGTATGTATGCGTTTTGAGGTCATTGACTGGATTCCGAAACAAGTCGTAGGAAGAGCGATTTTCAGTCGGTGCTAGTACAGCGGTGTTTGTTGATTATCGTTCGCAAGTGACCCTAGAGGAGTCCTAAAACGAGATGCTTCTGTGACAAGAACGATTGTCACGAGGTATCCATCAAGCACAAGGTGTCCGCGATTTTGCACAGATATGATCCTAGCCAGGTGGAGCTACGCCCCCAACTAGCTCACGGCTCCTCTAGCATGGATTCTGAAGAGTATGGGATGCCCTCGAGGCTCTCGATTTCCTAAGACTGCTATCTTTGATACTCCTTGGGGCGATCCTGGGCTCGCTCTGCCAACCTGTGAAACCCCGCTAATTTGCATTCCATTGCATGCCACTGCCATATCCAGAGTTTAAGTCAGCCTCTAGAGCATGGTACAATCTTCCACTCCACCAAATCCATGCCGAATGTCCCAGAAGACATCCCACAGGCGCTCTTACTACGAACACTAGGCAAGCGCAATTCTCCCAATCTCATCCAATGCAATTGCCTCTAAAAATCTGCCTACCCCCCTCCCTTATTTCCATCTCCCCCCAAAAAAGGAACCCTAACCCAACGGGTACGGAAAAACGGAGGCTAACTGATTTGTCGTAATCCACTTTTTATCTTTCAAAAACAAATAAAGTCAAGCCGTCCTCTAATAATTATAAAAATTGTCGCTCCTGTTTCCAAGTTTCCCTGACCCCCAAAATTGGCGCTCCATTGCCCACTAAATGGATTGAATAGGGTCAAATGTTATGATTTTAACTAAAAACACTAGTCCTGTTTGACTGAAGCTCAAAATTTGAAATGGGGGTTGCTGTGGCGCCGGGTAAAAATGCTATGTTTGTCAAGATCATTATGCGCTCTAATGCACTCGCGCGCCCAACGTTATATAAGGCTGTGTAGCGTCCGGACTTTCTTCTCTGGGTTGTTGGGAGGGAGCAGTATGCGCTGAGTTTAGCTTGAGAGCCGACACGATTGGAAACATAAATCTTGTTTGCAGAAAGCTATAGAAGGAGATAGCAGGTTTTCTGGGGAAGTTATATATTTACTACACGATGGCGTTTGTTGGTGTCGCGGGAGGATTAAGCTCGAGGGGCGTGGCTTTGCCGTCGAGATGTTCGAATGGCCGCCAGGTCCGAACTGGACGAGTTGCTGTCCAAATGGTGTCGATAAATCCTGACGCTGGGTACAATTCGGATCCAGTGCTATCATGGGCTCCCACCGTGCAGGAATTTATGAACAAGGATCACAAGCATGACTTGGTGCAATACTTCATTCAGCTTGGTACATCTAACAATGTGGTGAGTTCTTGTACCCTGGATGTGTGGACAGACTTTTGCCCTAGTCCGTCTTAGCCAGGAGACTAAACTTTTAGAATGTTTCTCGTACACAGAAGGACCCAGAGATAATCAACGACATTGCCCTCACTGGGGTGGATAAGAACGGCTTGCAGATTGACGTTGTCCTCTGTGAAGAGGCAGACGGGAGATGTGTGTGCCTGCAGGACTTCATTCCATGGGCTGACTCCCGAATGTGCAAGACGATTGATGATATCTGCGGGTCACTCTCGAAGATGAGCAGACAGTGCGGGTTGAGCTCAGAGTTCTAAGGCCGGACTGAGTTATGTTCGCGCGGGAGTAGTCGATTACGTATAGTCTAGCTAGTACTCGCGAGGAACTTTTGCCAATCGACCATAGGCAGTTGAGATTACTTGTGTACATTTTCTGAACGCTGCAAGCCTGCAGTGTAGCATTTTTTCGAGTTGATTTAATAGTAGGTCACACTATTAGGAGGGGAAGGGGTGAACAAGGATCGAGTGATGGGCCGTGTGTACATTTGCCTGTGAGACCCGTAACGATTTTTGAAACCGGTGATGGGATTACCTGTTTCCGGTAACAGATGTAAACGAAACTCGCAAGTTCTTGATAATATTCGTGCAGCAAAACGACCCACCACCCCGTATGAAGGAAGCGTTACATGAGCGTGCAAGGAAAAGTCAAAGAGTTTCGTCCTGGGCGTCAACCCTCTCTTGCTCTACCGCGAATGAAGATGACGTAATCATCATAAAACACAATTTTGTGCTGGGAAGTCTACTGGGCTGTCAGTGAACCACATCTTGAAGTCGTTAGCGACACCTTTCAACTCAGAAGATGTAGCAACGCCCCAGCTTAGGAAATTTGGAACCGCGCACAGCAGATTTGTCGACCATGGGGTTGCGTTAGTTTGGGGTTAGAGAATCCGCCCAAGACCGGATTCGGCTCTCCCATGACTTCTGCTCGTCCTCGAAGCTATTCGACTCAATGAGCGTTCAATGAGCATTCAATGAGCGTTGAGTCCGAACGGAAACGTTCTCTAAACAGTTTTACTTAATTGCTTGACTCTTCTCCAGGGAGCAAAATGCCTATTCCATAATATACACCTTCAGGCAATCGAAGTTAGTCGGGCGAGACCGTTGTCGGCTACCAAAATGTTCAAGTTAAGGATGCGTGGGGCCCTGTAGCCGCGTCGAGAGGCGAAGTACAACCTTCACTGCTCACAAACAAACACGCAAACATACACACGCATACACACACACACACACACACACACACACACACACACACACACACACACACACACACACACACAGAGGCTCCGGCTCCATGCCCAGGTGCAACTGCAACGGGCATGTAGCTGAAAGCAGAATCTTGCGTGAGCTTAAGCAGCTGCGCTTCTGATCCGTCAGAAAATAGATCAAGCACAACCAGTCCGACTATATCTTGCATCTGACTTGCCAATCGTACTCGTACATGTCTCCCTCATCTGCGAAACATATTAGTCCAGCTCAGCGCGGTTCATGGCTGCACCGAGGCTCTCCAAATCACCGCCGCTGTTGCTCTCGGATGCGGTTGAACCAGTTGTAGAGGCGAAGGGTATACGCGACGCGACAGGAGGCTTTGCCCATATTCTTGCAACTCCTACAAACACAAGAACAGAGAACTGAGAGAAGCTTCCCGTGCGACACATTGCGTGAGTCAACCGGTCTCAACCTACCCCCTGCGCATGCAGTTATTATGGCATCGGATGTAAAAGCAATATCTGTGACGGGCTCATTGTGCGCTGGGTGGTCCACGAGCGGCTCGAGAACCGGAACTTCAGCCCTACCCAGTGCTTCCTTCTGGATGTAGGGAATCGGGATCGTGGACTCACTGCTTTCTCCTGACACCCTTGAAGTTATGCCAACACCTGTGGTACTGCGAAAGCCGCGAGAAATTTTACTGCCAAGGAGCCGCGCGCTGCTCGCAGTTGAGGATTTGGTAGCTGGTCCACTCCTCGTCTTCGAGAGATGAAACACAAAGCAGACCGAACATAGTTAATCAGAGCGCATCAATGACGAGGAAAAAGGCGCTGCACCGCAAGACCTGGGCATTCTAAAGGACCGCCTTAATTACCTTGGACACTCTGTGACTCCTCAAGTGTAAGGAATCTACTGCGAAATCCCAAAGCGCCAATTTCGCGTCCTGACCCACCGATCCTAGTCGATACCTGCCACTTGAGAAAGATGCCTCGTCCCAAGCAACCGAAGATACCCATGAGGAGTGTCCTTCCAGTCGAGCGATTATACTGGCCTCTCCTGGGCACCAGACAGTTACCAAGTCATCCTCGCCTCCGGTTGCTATGTACTTTCCGTCGTGACTCCATGCGACGCACAAAATAGCTCCATAGTAAGACCTAAACGGCCGGTGGGGAGTGCAGAATTATGAGCAAAAAATGCAGACCTAATTACGGATGGATCCGACGGGCTCGTACTTAAGGCACAAAAGCAGATGCTCCTTGGCAAAGTCGATCACTCGCAGGTAGCCGTCTCTGCACGCTAGTGCGACCTGGTTCGACGATACCGTTCCGTCCGGAGCGAATGCAGCTGCATTTATTCCGCCTTTCCCAATCTGCATCTGCATCATCGGATTGCTGCGTCTACCTCTTGGAGGGTGAAAGGTCGCAATTTGATGCACACCTAGGCCGTCCATGCGATTCCATCATTAGATCTCTATATTCGAAACAGGAGTCGCTTTCAATTGCGATTCCTCTCGAGGGTTTCAGGAAATCGGTTCTTACCCAATTGAAAAGCGGGAGCAGTAATCCTCTTGTGTGAGGATCCGCGAATAGCTGACTCGCTACTGTTCCCCCCAGTGGCTGTACCACCGTTCATTCCATTAGTCTTGGCCCCGCTGCTTCCACTGCCATTCAAAGGTCCGGACCCGGACACGGACTGCGCACCACTGCCTACTGCATTGGAGGCAGAGGTTGAACCAGGTTGCCCCGAATTGGGGTTCATCGAACTTTTCCAGTCGTCCATACCCTCCCCCCGCGATCTACGACAAGAGGTAGACGTAAACATTAGAGTGGTATGAACCGCAGTCCAGTCGGGATATGTGCTGCCACAAAGAGAAGCCAAATGCATCGTGAAATGTTTGTTCCGTTCACATTGCGATCCAAGCTTAAAGAAATTATTGGGATCTTTTCACTCACCCGGAAGATTTCGACGAGCCCGCCGCTTTCTGCCTGACATCGTAAACGAATAAACCGCCATCAAGATGCACAGCGAGAAACTTCGACAAGGAGCCTGGCATCCACTTCAGGCCTGTTATTCGACTTGAGTTAAGATTTCCGTCCTTATTATACAAGCTGCTAGTAACCCCTCCTCCAATTAGAGTCAGCGCCGCGAGGGGCACAGAGTTGCTTCCTAAGTAGTTCGCGTAGTGGCGAGTGCACATAAGTTAGTTTCAGGTTGACATTTCCACTATAAGTCTTGTTTGGCTTGTCCTTGCCGAAGGCGAACGGCATACCTTTTGCAACGAGCATCGCAGTGTCAGTGTAGTAGTAGATCTCTCCATTAGCGCACCCAACTAAGAGCTTGTTGTTGTTGGATCCCTCGAGGGCTGTAACCGTGCTTCGGAACTTGACGCTTTGGACAGGTTCATCATCCTTCGAATTGCTCGTACACAGCACATCCATACTGTTAAAAGCAACGTAATACTGCACGTCACGAGCGCGAGGGCTCTGCTTCTCTATCTCCGATAGTGCGGAGTCAATGGCTGCATTCTTAGAAGCTTTGCTCGATGCCGACGTATCGGATGTACTCTGTCCTCCAAAGCGTTGAAGGCCGCCCAATCCTAGCTTCTTCACCAATTGCTGCTTTCCTTTCCCCGATCGATCGGACGTGTTCGACGAAGACGCAGTGAGATTGCGACCTTCTGGTCCACCATCTGATGTGTCAGAGTGTTCACTGGTTATCCCCAACAAGGTGGCATTAGAAAGGCCAAGCGGACCCCCGTAGTGTCCACTACCTATGGACGAAGACTGAGAAGAGCTTGCAGGATTCCTGCCGGCACTACTTCCCGAAGTTGTAGATGGAGCTGAAGTAGGCTGTAGCTCGGACAGTAAAACGTAAGAACCCTCACCGGGGACTACAAAGGAACTCCGCGCAACCCTCGCGGAGCCCACACCGTTGGAAGACATCCCGCCGGAGACCTGCCTTTATCGACTCATCATCCTCGAAATGGAAGTAGCAACCCAGTTAGCCTCGGACTTCCTAACCAAACCCCACCCAAAGAGAACAGAGCTCTTCCTCAAATCCTCCAAAACAGTAGTAAATCCCAAGAGCAGATCAGGACCCGCGATTCCAAATGAATGAAGGTATTCCAAAACGCAAAATACCAAAACACCCCTAAAGGACTTAATCACGCAGACCACCCTCCGCTAGACCCAAAGAAAATCAGCGCACAATGTTCATTCACAGAGGCAATAAAAATAAATATGATGACCCGCCTCCTTCCAACAACCCCAGTAAATCCCAATTTAACCCTCCCTACCCTCCTCCCCCAAAAAATCGCCTTCACAACAATCGTAATCGTATCGGCTATATCTTGTAAACCGACACCTGGCCCCGTCTTCTCCTCTTTGTTAGAACTCTTCGGGGAGGTTCTAACACTCTTCAAGGCGTCCTAAGTCAAAACCTAATTGACACTCACCGCTCGCATTTCAAATCACTAAATCAGCACCAAAAACGTTGCTTTTCTCACGTCCAAAAAAATTGATTCCTAATCCACAAAAAAAATCGGATATTCAATCGACTTCCCTGTATCAAACGGAAATCACTTGAGGGGTTGAACTAGAGTACATTCTTATTGATGTTGTTCTAAACACATTTGATTTGAGAGGATGTACGAAAAACTTGCATCTTGCTAAGGGGTAGTATTGGAGAGTAGTAGAGGAAAGAATGAATGAATAAGATTCTGTATTGTAGAAGGATAGTAGGGGTCTCGTGATGATCAGAAACCATTTTTAATATATTTTGTTTTTTCTTGGAGGTTGGTTAGATTGTTGTCGGAGGAAGGCGGGGGGGGTGGGGGTGGATTCTGGCGCTGTAAAATTACGTCTGGATTGGTTTAGGATTGCATTATTGGCCTACGTGAACAAGGTGAAAATTAGTTGCGGCTGGCGCCATCCATTCCGAGTAGACGGGATGTAGACTCCAGGTATTCCATGCGACAGATTGTGGTGGTCTTACTACATGCCTCTTCAAGCTCCGTGAAAGAACCTAGAATCATACTAGGCCTATGGAAGACCTGAACCTCTG
Source organism: Rhodosorus marinus (assembly GCA_029953675.1). Taxonomy (NCBI): domain Eukaryota; phylum Rhodophyta; class Stylonematophyceae; order Stylonematales; family Stylonemataceae; genus Rhodosorus; species Rhodosorus marinus. The sequence goes on from JAMWBK010000001.1 coordinate 155,212, forward strand.
CGTCGGAGGATGCGCTGCATGAGAGAATATTCTCCTGCAATTCGCGAGAGGCTGATTGTTTATGACTCCTTGCGCAGCCTGACTAGCAGGAACTTGCTAGTTTGGGGCGGGGACAGTCACTTGGACGTACCCCGTTACTTGTCTTCTTCCTGCGCATTGATCTCATACTTTCAACGATCTTGACGAAATCAACCATGGATGAAAGGAGAAACAACTCCTTCCATCTATTGGAGACTCGCACCCGAACGTCCAAAGCATCCACATGTGGCTTACACATGGAGGAGCCGAATACGCGCTTGTCACAACCTCGCAGGCCAAAGATGGGGAAACGCCGCTGGGCGACTGAGCCGAACTCGGTGGCGTTCACCCATCATCTGCCAGATTCTAAAAACCACTTAGACACTTGACGACTGCTTGCTGGTACACATGCGCTTACCACCACTTACTATTTAGTCCCACTCCCGTACCCATTCCTAGAGGTCTAGAATTTCCTACTTTGTTTTCTCCAGGATATCATCTGCAGAGTTCAATTGTGTCCTTCACCCTCGAATCGCGTTGAAGAACAGTGACAACCAGATCAGAAAGGCCATCTTCCAGTTCGTTACCTCACGGGCGGGGACCCTGCCGGAGCGAAATACGCGTCGAACATCGCCTGTTCAGTTATCACTAGAGCGGAAAGGGCCAAAAAAAAAATACAGTGGCGTATCAAAAGCGCTTTAGGAAACGGACGATCTGAATGGAAAACGGTAAATCAAGCACTTCGCCATTTGCTGGGCATGATCTTATGCGCCGATGGTCTATCCAAGCAAGCATCATTGTCAAAAGTCAAGCCTAACCCCAAGCTCTTTGCGCTCCTGAAGCCATCGAGGCTGGAACTGATATTGATTGCAACCACGATTGAATCTCAACCCAATCCCGATAGGTACTAGTTGAATCCTTCAGCGAGCGGTTAGTTTGGAATCAGACCGCCGTTTCCCAGAGTCCGCAGTTACTTTTGATTGCCCTTCCAGTTCATGTCAATTGGAACGTTGGGGAATGACTACAAACCCTAGGTTGACAACCTGGCCTGTGTAACACAGATGAGTTCTTCCCGAGTTCACACGCAGGGCGGGCTCTAGACCAATTTAGGTGACTGCCCATTCTTTTCGTTCGTTCCAGACGCACGTTGGGGTCGAGAAAGGCTGTGTAGTGGGTTCTGAGAGACTGAGAGTAAGAAGTTGAACAAGTTCACAGCTGAGAGGGTCACTGGTCTCAATCAGTAGCTCTTGCCGTTGTGGGCATTGTGTATGGCATCGATGTGTACCAGTTGTGGCAAAACTACGATACCAGGATCAGCTAGGTCTAACTTCGCATCTCGAAAATCATTCGGGAGTCGATTCTCACAACCCGTATGTATCCAAGGAGGGTCTTTCCCTCCCCCCGCCCAGCCATCCAACGACAATCACCGGAAGAAAAAGGGCATTTGTTTTCCCGCAAACTGAAATCTCCAAAAGAAGTCTTTTCCAGGCTTTCTAACCTCCCGCATGAGGCTTCGACGATACCCATCTCCATACCCCTGGAACTTAATGGCATGCTCGTCGCAGATGTCCTCGACTCGGGCTCGAGATGCTCAACTTTCTATTCATAATTAAAATATTTTGGTTCTCCCTGGCCCCCTCCTCACCCCTAGGAGGATCAAACCTGCTTTTGCGAACCTCCTGAAGAATACATATAGGGATATGGATTTTCCCGGGAGGACGAGGTAAGGGGGATCCCAGAATTGCCCAGACCGTGTTCAAGTTTATTCAAATAATTAGACACCATATGACCGACCCGCGTGGAAATCAGTTAGGGGTAATGTGACTTGAGCGTAAATTGAATGTGCATTAAAAACATCTCTCGAAGAAGTATGGAAAGCCTGTCTTCCTCAAACAAGCAAAACCACATGAACCGAACGTTATCAGTCAATATAAGCTGTTATCAACGAAATTTTCTGAGATATTGACTAGTATTTGGACGTTGAAGTCATTAATTGGTTTACGCGCAATCAATTGCATAGCATATCCCATAAAAATTGAGGTAGGTTATTCAATACCCGTCAGCGACATTCTCTGTGCAAACCAAGGAAGAGATCAACCAGCCCCGTGAAACGTAGACCTCGGGTGGTCCCCGCTAACAATAGATACCCCTACAATAATCGATCACAATGACAAAATATATTACCTACTAAATAAGATAAAACTGACCTTTTCCAAACGAAAACGACGCTTTGTTGGGGGGGGGTTAATGGTGGTACTCCGTGCAAGAATGTGCTTCGAAGGCGGGGATGTTTGGCACTAGATTCATTTACACGTTTCTTCCTACCCCTCAAAGTTGTTTCGAGCAAGATTGCGCCTATTGAGGCTACTGGATTCCGTTTCCGCATATTCTTTAATTAAATTCTAGCTCTTCTTTTAAAAACTGGTTTCCGAATAACCCTCAGATTATGGTTTTTAAATGCCATTCAGGATTTAGCCAATGTTCCTCTGATGTTGCTTTTGGGACGCGTGAGGAGATAGACGCAGGAGGTTTCTTTTTTCCTGTGGGGTTGCTTTCAATCATCGCGGACTGCTTTCCGGTTTAACTTTTCGTGGAGGTTGGAGTTGGTAGAGGGAGCTATTTGGTGTATGAGTCCGCGGTGCTGATGGAGGAGGGGAGGGGTCTTTGAAGCTTAAGGGGGTGGGGGTGGGTGGGTGGAGGGGAGGGGAGGGGAGGGAGGGCATTGGAAACGGTGTCTTAAACAGACTTGATATAATACATACTATTTTAGGGGGGGCGGGGGGGTAGGGGGGGTTTGGGGGAGAACGGGTGATGTTTTAAGTAGGAGGAGAGAGATAAAGAGCTGAGCTTGCACGCGTTTGGTGGTGGTCGTCGTCGTAGGGAATTGCGGTGGGTGCGTTTTTCCTTTTTCGAGGAGAGATGGGAGAGGGGGAGAGTGTGGTGGAATCCAGTATGGGGTTCGTAGTTTCCTGGGGGACTTGTCGTCGGGGGTATGGGGCGAGGTGTGTTCTTCAAGGTGCAAAAGTTGACCAGAAAAAGGTTCGATGGGATTCGAGTCTTACTGCGAAGGAGCCTGTGAAGAGGAGACCTGGGAGGCCAAGAAAAGTGGATTCAAATGATAGTATCCCTACGAGCAAGTTGGGGCGGACGAACGGGGATGATGTTGAGGTTTTAATGCCTTATCCGGACGTCATGCCGGTTGATATGGAGGAAAATGACGAGACTGAGGGCGAGGGAGAGACCACGGAGGGTGAGGTTGAAGAGGCACCAGCCGAAGTGGAGGACATAGACTTGGTCGAGCGCGAGAGCGCAGAAGATACTACGGAGGAGGGTAATATTACCGAAGGAAAAGGGAAAAAGAAACGCGAACAATCGGATAACACAGTACGATGGTATCTGGAGTTGGTTGGGAAAGGACGGCTTCTGAGGGCTGAGGAGGAGGTAAGTGTTTGGACACCCATATCCCCCAAAATGTGTTGGTCCTTTCGCCTTTATCCGGGCAAGTCGAGTCATTCTCGAGAGGGAGACAGTTTTTAGAGAGAAACTGATCAGGGGTTGGAATTCTTAGTCTGACTTATAGCTGCCATGGGTATTTTATCTTTCGCTTTTCTGAAGGTGGACCTGTCCAGGAGGATTGCTCAGCTATTGCAGTGGGAGAGACAGAGGCAGCAAATGTATGAGGAAATGGGAAGGGACCCGACAGTTGAGGAGTGGGCAAAGGCTCTGGAGTTGGACATAAAGGACTTCCAGAGTCAGTTGTTTCAGTGTAGGAAGGCCAAGGAGAAAATGATAACCAGTAACCTGAGGCTTGTAGTGTCAATTGCCAAGCGCTACGCGAATAGGGGCCTCCCACTTTCTGACATGATACAAGAAGGTACACTTGGATTGGTTCGAGCCGCAGAGAAGTTCGACGGGAGCAGAGGCTACAAGTTTAGTACTTATGCCACATGGTGGGTGAAGCAAGCGGTTGCCCGTGCAATTGCTGATCACTCGAGGAACATCCGCCTACCAGTTCACTTGTACGATACCATTGCGGCTGTCCGCCGTGCAACTCGGTGCTTAACAGAATCCTTGGGTAGAAGTCCGTCAGAGGAGGAAATTGCGGCCTACTTGGGATTGTCTATTTCAAAGCTACGAAGCACCCGTATCCATATGATGCCGACAATACCGCTGGAGAGCCCCCTGAAGGAGGTTGACGATGGTAAGGCCAAACGCACAAACAGGGTTGGTTGGCGTCGTTCAGGAGCTGAACTGTGTTCCTATTCCTATGTTAGCAGGCATGTGTCTTGGTGATGTGCTTCAATCGACGGAAGTAAGTCCCGAAGACCGAGTGGAGAGAGCTCTGCTCAGAGAGGATTTGGAACACGTGATTAATTCTTTGAGTCCTAGGGAACGAGACGTCGTTCGAATGAGGTAACTATCACAATCCAAACGCGCAAATTGTCAACAGATCGTCTGACGGGGCAGCTCTGCATGCACTGATCCCACAGGTATGGTCTTGACGACGGCCGAATGAAGACACTGGACGAAATTGGTCGTATGTTCTGCGTCTCCAAGGAACGGGTCCGACAAATAGAGACGAAAGCGATTAGAAAACTGCGACACCCGTACCGCAGTGCGGTTTTGCGCGACTTTTTACAACACTAACAAGCTTATTTGACGAAACAAGGCTCCACGCACATCCTATGTGGCGGCCACGGCGGAGCGGATCGATGGAGATGTCTGGCACAAGTTTCTGCTGGGTGGAGTACTGGGAAACAAAACCGTGACACTCCGTGAAGATTTTTTGGTAGAACTTGGAACAAGTTAGCCGGCTGTGTGGATATTTCAAGTCCGGATCTAGTTTGGACAACGTGCCCCGAGAGAAGACGTAGCGGCCTCGAGTCGAGAAGCTGCTGTAGTAGTAGGTCGGCGGAAAACCACGCAGTAGGACGAAGTCACAATGGCTGCAGTCATTATGCTCGGGTTGGCGGTGTTGCTAGGACATCGCTGGCCGGTTTGTATCGCTAACAGCGTTGTATAAGTGGCACGACAAGAACAGAGACCGATAGCCGCTCACTGGGGGAAAGCTTAGGTAGGTTATACAGGGGTTGCCCATTGTTATAGCGTCAGGACTGTGTATATGACACAGGTGAATATTTTTCTATGAGGAAAAGAAAAGAAAAGAAAGCATGCAGTAAATCTTGAATGATAAACAGTCTGTTGAACCTATCCGGCACTTTCAGTTGAGTTTCAGCTGGCGCTTTCCGCTCACCTTTGGCAGTAGTTGACGAATCTAGCGCGGATCAAGGAGGGGATCTAGTAGAGAGTCGGAGGTTGCTGGGGACATATGAAGCTCCCCTAGTGCGTCCAAGAGTTCCGATCGCCGGTGGGATGCTTTTCATGCTTTTCATGACCTGGAGCGTTCTCCAGAGCGAAAATGCCAGGCAAGAAGTTCCATTAGATCATCGGAGCGTAGCTTGCGGTTAGGCCCTCACCAAACAACCAGGTAAGTGAAAGTCATTTCTGCCCCCGGTCGTCAACGCCGTCGCCCTCGGATACGGGACCTGAATCTGCCCGGGAGAGCGCCTCGGAAGGCTGAGCATGACATTTTGATAAGCAAGCCGGTGTCCTGAAGAGCCCTCTCTCGACGTCAACCTGATCGGTCTGTTGGACGGAAGGACGATTGGGGTTTGAAAAGAAAATAAAGGTACGAAAAATGCGATAAACACGTCGGGTGAATTTACCCGTTGATGTTTAGATGCCTTTCCTATCAACATCGTTGCTTCAAAACCAAGAAAAGCTAACAAGATTGACAAGGGAGTCCTATGTACTACCAGCAACAATTGTCTGTTTGAACCACGACAAGACAGCCATTCCTATTTCCTGAATATGCCGAGACCAAGTCTTCCTTGATGGATATCGTGAGCTAGTTCAGGCGGGAGGGCGTCAATGATATTTTCAGGTTTGAGACCAGCACTCGACGTGGCTTCGAGAATATCTGGGATATTCTGCGCGAACGGGGGGCCTCCTTCCTTCTCTTGGAGAGGAAACATGAAGTAAATAAGCCGCCCTCGAGGTTTGAGAAGTTCGCTGATCCGGGGGGCCCACTGCGTCTGCAGTTCAGGGAGCAATGCACACTTGAAGATGAAATCAATGACCACGTCGTATTCTTCCGTAAGCACTTGTGGGTCGAAGAAGTCACCTTGAACGTACTTGATCCCAGTAATCCCGTTCTCCTCACTGTACTTCTGGGCCTCCTTGAGCGCCGTTGGGGAAATATCGATCCCGACAATATCGTCAAACCCATTCTTCGCGAGGTAAACTGCCTCATACCCGCGTCCTACACCAGGCAACAACACTTTCATTGGTGGATTCAGAACGCCGGTTTCCACCAAATCCACCAGAGCGGGAGCAACACTCAACCTGTCAAACCGCTCCCCAGGTTTTAGGTTCTGCCAAACCTCTTCCCAACGCTCACCACTCCCTGAAAGGTCTGCCACCATATTGGGCTAATCAACCTTCACTGAAAGCTCAATGATCCTCCCTTCTGTCCACCTTGACGCGCCAGATGCCCAAACCGCTCAACCAGGAAACCGTTTACGTCCCTATTTCGAGATATTGAAAGTATGCTCTTGAGCTCTTTTATCCTACCAGCTCAGTCCAACGAACAGCCATTCGGCTTCGGGCCTTTTGTTTTCTCTCGAGGTTTCCAGTAACCGCTTTCCACCGTGCACATTTGATCAACTTTGTGAGGCTCGGGAAGGATTAGACGTTCAAGTTGTACAGACACTAAGCTATCAAGTGGCCAAGTCCGCCAAATACTAGACCTACGGAAGTTCAAGTTCCCGAGGTGCTGTAGGGTACGGGCTGAGCAAGCTGAACAAGGGGTGTAAAAGGACAATTAACTTGTTGCTAACTACCTGCGAAGATTCCATCGACGTTCAATCACTGCCAGAATTGGGTGTTCATCTTGTTGGTCTACTTGAGGATTCATTCAATCCCCCCTCAGCTCTGTTTGTAAAAAGCACGAAAACTTCACAACGCAGGCAAAGTCCCGAGCAGCAGAACACCTTTTAAGAGCGCTTTGCTCCTAGAGACTTTGCCACGCGTGTATAGCTATATACAGCTGTAGATCAACGTCAAGAGATTGTGGGCTATGTGTACCGCGAAACCCTCAAGCAGAGCATTGAGCCCTGTAAGGCAGGGGGGCAGTCTTTGAGAGAGAATAGTCGCTGTCCATGTTCGACGCTGGGCGTTCGAACCGGATCCAGCCTGAGCGTTGGAGTCCATGCGGTGATAGCGAAAACTCAAAACTATTGGGAAGAAACATCAAGCGGAATCAATCAACGAAAGGGATTGGTGTGTACACAACCAGCAGTCTAACATTCTGTCAGAGCAGAGGCTTGAATCCTCTCAATTCATCATGTCTATATCGTGTCCGCAGTGGCTCCATCCCACAGCTCAATCCACGAGCGGTGTCCCATCCACAAGTTGCGCACCAACTTGCCCACTCAGAAATTGTCACTACTCTAACTTGTAAGCCCAACAGCTGTCCTATATGAAAATCAGACAGCTGTCTCAATATCATTGGATGCAATTTGGCCTGTGTCGTCAGACCATTTTTTCCGGTCGACAGCTGTTGAAGATGAAGTCAGTGGATATGATTGGCCCATATTTTTAAATTATGAAATGCCGTTTTGGAGTTCAAGTTGGTGACTGATTCGTTTGATGAGTTTTTTTAAGGGCCTCGACCTGCTTAATTTGTCTGATGGTTCCATATTATAAGATGCGCTTTCGGCGAAAATGGTAGCGCGGAATCTGATTCCTCGTCCATTGATACTTTCCTTTCCCCAGAAAAGATTTTTTTATGGAATAATTTTAGGAACATCGTCGAAACTCAATTTATTTGGGATCCTCGGATGGACTGACCTACTCTTGTGGGTTGATGGCATAGACGAAGACAATGTGGGATTGGGCACGGACGAGACTGGGGTGCGGACAAAAGGAGAACTGTCCAAACATCTAGAGATAAATCTCAATAAGCAGCTCATAAACGGCTTCACCATCCAGACATATCACGGCACGAGTTGTAGCGCAGCGAGCCCCGCAGCCGACAGCTGCTATGTGTCTAGCTTTCGTAGACGGACTGGACAAAAACTTGGCCTTGCTTTGCAGCTTCTGCCGATGAACTCCCGGAAGAAATACTAAAGCGCTATATACCCGGGTGAAGCTGTAGCGAACACCGTGTACGCGCTGGTTCTACTCCACCTCTCACCTCATAGTCAACGTTTCCAAATCAATACCTAATGTGGTGAACCCGACCCATCCAGCCTTTTGACCATGAGTTACACTGATTAACAAGCGAGCAATCTGCGTACTTTCGTGTGTGTGCGTTTCGTGTGTGCCGTTTCGTGTGTAGTACTTTACGCGTCCGGGAAAGCGAGTAGTAACTTTCCAGGTAAAAAGTCATCCCTTTGCGCTCAAGAATAGCGGACAGTGGAGGACAGAGGAGAGTGCGCCAATTTCAGCGTTCAAGAGTAATATTTGATTACAGCCCACTAGGGAACAATGGGAGCCACCGCATTGAACAGCGATCGCAACAATTGGTAGTGCATAAAAATAAATTTCCCAGTACATAATAGATAAGATACAAAAACCCCTCGAATGGCGGCTAGAGTACAAGAGGTACAAAACGACGCTTCCTCCACGAATGACAAGAGCTTTGCCGCGAGGCTCTATCTTAGAAGAACTGCGCTCCGTGGAAGATCCTCCATTTTGAGTCTCAAAGTCTTCCTTGCCGCAGCTGCTGCAGAGGAGTCAGATCCTGTTTCTGCGGCACATGTGCCAGTGCATTTTCCATCTCGAGGCTTTCCATTCGAGGTGGATACCTGACATGTGGGACACGGAATTCATCCTCAGCAACACAGAGAGTGAACAAAGAAGACGCAATCGCCACGATTCGGAGCAGAAGAGGACTGCGACGACATACCTTAGCAACTTTGCTGCTGAGGTTGAACATCAGCCTATCCCTGGAGCTGTCGAGGAAAACAGGTCCCCTGGGCGCAGGCCGCATTTCAAACCGCTTCACATCAGTCAGGTCAGGAAGCATACTGCTGGTGCCCCGGGGAGCCCCAATAGCGACTCTGTAGGCCTCAAAGTGTTGGAGGCCTTGGTGTGTATGCCTGTAAGTGACAAAACGAGTTATCCAGTAAGGCGAAAGCACACAGTTTCTCCATAGTGGACCGGGAATGATGAAGCATACCAGATTGCTCTTGCCGTGATATCATCGAGCATCTTAGGCATCTGCCTATCTTGCTGTTCCCTTTGCGGTTCCGCGACTAGTAGAAACCTCTCTGTGGCTGCTTCCCACGATAGGTCCCTCAGCTCCTGCGGAAGGAGAGGAGCAGGTTCTTCTGCAAGTGCCTTCGTTAAGCAGTTGGAAAATTCCGCTGCATTTCTGTAGACTAGGCAATTCCGGAACTGACGGAAAAAAGCGTTGGACGGATGATCTGCGCATATGACAAACTTTCCCATAGCAAGCGCCTCTGCGGTAGTAGTGGCAACCACATCGCTCATGCTAGGATTAATAAAAACCTTGTAGCGATGGAAATCGACGTCCCCGTGGTCTTTGGCACCACGGAAATGCAGGCGTAAATGTCGTCGTTCCGCTTCATTCTCCACTTCCTGCAGATCTGGGCCTCCGCCAAATACATCAACGTCCACGTTCCGTCCACAGGACTGCATCAGGTTGAGCAGCTCACTGTAGCCTTTACCCCACAACACTTTCCCAAGAAAATAGCAACCCTTGTCGAAGCCTGGGAACGAATCGTCGTCCAGTGGGCTCGACTGCGCCGGCAAGTTCTCTCGGCTGGTTTCAGATGAGGTCATACAACTTACAAATGTTGCTTTGACGGATTCCAGTTCACTAAACCTGAGACGGAACGAAAATATGGACCACTTTGAGCTCTTCTTCCCAAGCCTAAAGGAGAAAATTTTCGAAGTCATTTACCTCTCGGACACCATTCGACCGACTTCTAGAAACTTTGGAGACACGCCATGAACGAAACAGGTGATGTTTTCGCTGTTCTTGAACTCTTGCACTGCGTCACTGAGCTTAACCACCGTGTGCACACCCGCAGCTCTAACAACCCAATCATTAAATACTTTGAGCATGTTGGACTTGAACTGACCCTCTTCCCGTCGGACGTATTCAAGGTAGTTTGTATGGACTATGCCCACCACGTGGTTGAACTTGTCACACCACCTCCGCCCCACATGATACCAGTTGAGGTGTTCAGGCTCTTCGAGAACCGCTACCTGCGCTTCCCCGTCTGGAACGTATTCTGTAATGTCCCCGAACGCAAAGATGCTTCCTTTCTCACGCTCATAGTAGCCGGGGTAGAAACGAAGCTTGAAATCCGACTCGAACCCGACGCGATTCTTCAACCACTTTCGCACGTATGCTTCCTGTTCTTTTGGCGACTCAAAAACTTTTCCATCTGGATGGACTTCCATCTGGTCACTGGGAGATAACCAAGGTACCAAGAGGGTCACCTGCTTCTTCAATCGCGACAGGTACGCCGCCCGCAGAAGCGGATTTACGGCGGTCCCGGTCATCCACGGCAAGGATGCAGTCGTTACTATAGCAAGCTTTACGTCTTCGTCCTGGAGCGAGAGCCCAGAATCTGCCATCAGAGGTCCAGTCCCAACGTCAATGTCCACGAAAGACTCCGGTGGAGAGATCTCACTAAGGTGCATTCTTTGACGCTGCTCCTTCATCCACATCATCACCGGTTCAACTCCGTTCTTGCTCCAAAAGGTCTCGAATGCCTTACCCGGATTCTCTGCTTCCTGAACTCCCCGCACAATTCCCACCACCATCTTGTGAAGAGCCTCAAAAAGCTTCACACCAGGCGGTTCCATCCTATACACGGCATCCTGCACTTCCATATTTCCACCAAACCGCACAAACCAAAACAACCGACCCCCCCCCCCCAAAAAAAGAACTAATTCCCTCCCTCGCTCTTCCGTTTCAAGAAAACTACCGCATTTTCTTCACACACTCCTTCCATTCACCCTCTTGTCAGTCACCCAACAACTCGCAATTTCAAAGGTAAGCCGTAGAACCATAGCTCCACCCGTCTTTCCTCCCGCAGACCTTCCCTCACGGTCCCACCTCCTCAAAACTCATCAACCCCCGTATTCCCTCATCCCTCATCCCCCATAGCAACCCGAACCCATATCCAACCCACAACCCAACCCGCAACCCAACCCTCATCCCAGCTCATAAGCCAACCACTATCAAACCCAAAGTCCCCCCCCACACCCCACACACCATTTTCCAAATTATCAAACGACGCCTTTCTCCCACACGTATTTACCAGGGAACATGATACCCCCGAAAAATAATATCTAAAAACAAGGGTCATAGATCAAAGGACGGATTGATTAAAAAACAACAAAAAAGGCAGATAATTTGAAAAAACTCGGATTAAAAGAAATGAAACCCGCAGCAGAGGCCCTCAATAAATATTCTACAATCATATCTCGTCCCTCTTTACGGTGTGTAGAGTTTTACATTATTCGTAACCCCACCCCCTCTCCGATTTAGGTTACTACTAACGATGTTGACTGAACATTGATTCGGGGACAAATTAAAGACCGAACTTGGGGTTTTTAGGGAAAGAGGATCAGCAAATGAAAATCGATTCTAGTTACGGTCTTTCCCCAGTCATGGAGGTGGGAGGAGAGAAGCTGGCCGCGTCAAGCCAAAGCAGCACGGGAGTTGAGTGCTGCTTCTGAAAGCCTTTCACGTCTCCGTTGACTCTCAAGAAGCGTCCAGAACAACGATTTGTTTGATATCTCAGTCACCCAAAGCCCGTAGCCGAAAGCATTTCGTCACCGAACCAAGTCCTTGTAGCAGTTTCAGAGCAGTCCGCAATTTGTCCCTGTTCGTGTGCCTTCCACGATTCTAAGACCGGATACTGATTGAATAAATATCAGTCGTTGTTTGTTTGATACATGAAAAATTGGAAATCTTTCCCTTGCCTGCACGGGGCATGTGGGGAAGATTTCCAAGGCAGACCGTTCGAATTTTCAAGGGGAAAAAAACTTCTGCTTATCGCTTTTAACTTTCATAAGGGGGGGGTATTTTGATATAGATTCATGACGATCATGCGTCCGTTGAAAACTATCCACACCCAGCAACAGCTTGCGAAGCTGGAAAACAAATGCATTTGGCCAAGTAAAAACCTTGAGAATGTAACAGGCCTAACTCACAGTCAAATAGTCTATACGCCAATGCACAAAACTCGCAAAAGGGTCATCATATACACCGGTGCGTTCCGAGAAAAAGAAAACCCCCCTTTGTTTTCTTTATTTTTTCAAAGCTCAGGAAGGGAAAACAACCCGACACTCGTCGTTTAATCGTAGCTGATACGAAACAAACTAGGAATGGGCAATCTCGACTTCGTTATCTCAACGTGTTCTTTCTAGACTGCGAATAAGCAAACAGCAAGAATTCGACAACGGCTTTTCCACTCAAAAAAATTCCAGAAACAGACTATTCTTGAAATTGACTTATATCAATCATTACAAAGCGCACAGAAGTAATCTCCTTGAAAATTCGTGTCAAGGGAATGCATGGGGATTTCTTCCATTGGATGCTTTGCATTGGCATGTCCTCCTACTAGAGTACACGAATCCAGGCCCAAGATCATCTTCATGAAAGGCAAGCTCCATTATTTTGATAATAAAAATAGGGTCCGTTTGGATACCCTTAAAATATTTCATCATTACTGATATTTGCCGGAACTTTTTGTCCAATGATGGATTGGGAGGATGCTCAAAGTACCGAACACATGGAGAAGCCCCGCCTGTCAACTGTCCGAAGAGGCAGAAATCGACGGTCCCTTCATAAAAGTTTCAAAAAATGACGTATCTTTCGCAGCCTTACTTAAGGAGCGATAGATTGGATATAATGCATTAAACATCATAATTCAGATCTCCCTATAGGATATGGTCTAAATTTAGAAAATTAGATCGAAATCCGCATATGAAATAGGAACTAAGTGCATCTTGCCGTGGTACTTGGGGTTTTTGTTTTCAGGTTAAATTTTCGAGGAAATCCTGGTCAAGGTTACCCCTCTGGGGGTCCACGAACGGGCGAAATCTATCCGGGAATGGTATTCGCTTTGGAGAATGGATCTCATTTTAGGGCCTTTATTTTGGGCCATTTGGGAAGCTCTTCCGAATCTCTTGAAGAACAGATTCCGCTCATGAATTCAGAGTCTGGTCTACCATCGAAGGGCAGTGCTCTTAGGCCAGAAGGAGGTTGTGGGGGTGGTGATGGAGGGGATGCAAGGAGTGCAGGCAGGCGTTCAGGTGTGACGACAGATCAATAAGCAGCTCAGTCATGAGAGGCGCGAAATCCATTGCAGCCCTCCAATACAAGATCAGCTGTGTTGTTCGGGGTTACACTCCGGTTGATCTAAGGATAAACAGATGCAGTTGAGGCTAAGCTACCTCAATCTCGAGCTATGAGCAACTAAAGAGGTCGCAGAGGTTTACTCTATACGGGCTCTACGTAACGTGGACTCTGCTCAGGACACCCTTAGGTATCCGAAAATCGTGCATGACTAATTACTCGCTCATGAGCATTGTCCCAAGAACGTCGGATACTTTTTGAATAAGCCCCTAAGGGAGATGGTCATCCAAAGTCCACAAATGCTGAGCTTGCTTGTCGAAACCTTCAATCGAGATTTCGCGTGAAAATCTCGGTGTCCATGAAGCTATTATATATATAAGCTCGAAGTACTTGGTTGTCTTATCGTCACCGTTTCTTCGTGCCCTTTTGCACGGAGACGTTCGGAAGGATGGGGAAGCAAGCTAACCAGCAAACACAAGTAGGCGAAGCACGAGCGACGCTCAACCGGTCCCTGTGGAAAGGGAATGCACTACGCGCCACCCAGGCTCGAAGGGAACCATGGGATCGTCCTTGTAGAACGTAGCCTCGCAACCCATCAGAGTTTGTTTTAACGCATAGATAGATTCCATGTTCCCACTTGACGGGCTCCACTAGGGAGTTCTTTAGTAAGGCTTTCATGTTTACAGAGCAGATAGCATAGTCTGCGGAGCGTTAGACTGGGGTAACCCTGGTAGTGGGGTTACCCCCTGACCTTTTGCCTTAAGTCGTGATAGAAGCAGTGTTGTCGGCAGCAGGCAGCTGATGGTGAAGGTTAAGGTTACTATGTCTCTTAGTGGAGCGTGTGCTGGTTGTGTTGTGATATTGCCGTGGAGGGCGACAATAGTCAGATCCGGGAGCTAGCTTTGCAATGGTTCCAGAAAGGTGCTAGGGAGAGTGCATGTAATAATACCTGTCCGAGCGGATCGCCTTGCTGCACTCCCGGTGTCGCCTGTAGTGTCAGTCAAGCGGGGTGAGTTTGGGCGAGTCCGTGTGCACAGCGCCAGACAGTAAACGTCGGGCAGCCCGTGCTGTCGCACCCGTAGCCAAGCCTGGACACGATTTCCAGCTCAGTGATGGTCCACTAGGTGCTTCGCAATTCGGCGATCAATTCGACTGAACTAGTCCCGAAGGTCGAGCCATCCATAGTCGGGTTCGCAGGAAATATGTGCCTGTATCGCATGGAGTAGGCGTTCGCAAATGCCGCTGACTCCGATACCTCCTTGTCCGGCGTATGGGGAGGAGCAAGTCATGGATGCGGTCTCTAACTGATCCGTAAGGACCCATTGTATCGCCACCTTCCATGCGACTTCGGGGCCGCCGATCTGGTCTCGCGCGACTGGCGTGGTTGTAGTACTAGGCATCGCGAACGATAATAGTCTACTGCTGCGTAATGCGCGGTTCAGAGGGGGAGCAAACTTCGCTGGGGCGGTCGCTAATTGCCGGAGGACGCATGTCAAGACCACCAGTACGTCCTAATTGGCGCCCTGTATATGCTCTGCGCGGAGTCCGCTGAGGCCGGGGGTAGAGTATTGGAGAAGCTGGCCCGGGGTTGCGGACTCGAGGGGACCGGGCACTGCATGAGACGAGTCCACAGCCGACCCCGGTCCATAATGACGGCTACACAGTGGGTCCAGAGCTGTATCCCAACGATGATGATGAGTCGACGAAGGGTAACTTAAAGAGGAAGGGATGGGCCTGAAAAGAGTCATCTTTAACAGTCTTGTACTGCATGCAAGACGAGCAAGGCTGGAATTGAGGTTGCTCAAAAATGGCCAGCTGAGGGCTCAGTATTGGGCATACAAACCAACCATTGAAAGAAGAGAAAAGCGAGACATGTGGAGCGTGTTTCTCGCCCATCCTTCTCATCAGACACAGGGCCCATCATACACTCCTTGTGAAGACCAGTTGCAAGTGGAGGGCGTTTAACAGCCCTTGAAGCTCATGAGGCGGTGACAATGGTTGAATGTGTGTTCGCCTCGATTGACTGTTTGCCCAGGCGGTCAGATTTTCAGGTCTAAGACAGTGTCACAATGCTGTACATGTAGCTCAGAAATCTATCCTTCGGACAACATCGGACGGTTAATCCCTCGGCAGGCCAATCCCGCTCTCCGTTTTACGACAGCCCGTTTTCGCTTTGGGCTTACGCTTTCGCTCACTGTCGCCAATGTGACCCCCACGTCCACTCCTAGTTAACGACGTCGAGGTCGATTTATTCTGGATGATTCACGAACACCATCGCTGGATAGCTTAATGACTGGATCTAGGCTTTCCCGACTAATGAGGCGAGAAAGGATGGGGACATCGGCGACAATCGGGCTGGGAGAGATTTCTTGAGAGTTGAGATACACAGATACTCGACGATTTTCTCGCCAGAAAATGGACGAGGTGAGGGAAACAACAGAGGAAGAACTTTTCCGCTGAGAGTGTAGCCGCCTCTGGCAAGAGCTGTAACAGGCGATATGTACTCTGGGGATGGGGCTGACTGGACATAGTCCACAATGTGTTCGTTGGGCATGGTGGGTTTTGCTTCTTAAGTTTTGCCTGAGTGGGTGGTGGTTGCAGAAATACGGAGCTTAGAATTGCCTTCACAAAGTTTTTGTTGGCTCGAAATCTGAAGGCGCGACGGGTGCCATGACCTCACATACAAACGCCACGAGTGGAGGTACCGGGAGGAGCATAGTAAAGATTTTGGGCGGTGGTAGGGAGGTCGGACGCAGCTGTGTCTTCCTTCGCGTCCAGGATAAAAGCATTCTTCTAGATTGTGGTCTGCACCCTGGCAAGCGAAACCTTGCCCGCCTGCCTCAGCTCGACTTTTTGCGAGAGAACCCGCCTGACGCAGTCGTGATCACTCACTATCACATAGACCATATCGGTGGTCTTCCATATTTATCAACAGCAACCGGGTTTGACGGACCCGTTTACATGACAAAGCCAACGAAAGATCTCGGCTTGCTCGTCATTTCCGATTTTCTTCGGCTGAATGGGTCAGAGGTGCCATTTTCAGAGGAAGATATGACCAGGTGCCTCAATGCAGCAACGATCGTGGAGACGGAACGAACCATCCAAGTCTCAGCTGGTCTAGATCTCCGTTTTCTCTACGCGGGACATGCACTGGGCGCCGTGATGGTGCAGGTTATTGCACACGGGTATGTTGTCTTATACACGGGAGACATAACAACATTTCCAGAGCGGTTGATCGACACACTGTGCGTATCTGGGGCTGCTCCGCAGCCTGACTTGCTCATCATGGAGTCAACCTACGCTGGTAGCATACGAGAATATTCTAGGAGGACAAACGAGCGGCTACTGCTGAAGGAGGTCTCAAATACGCTGGAGGCAGGTGGGAAGGTCCTCATACCCGCCTTTGCAGTAGGGCGTACATTGGAGATCGTTGCTATCCTCATTTCCTACAGCCGTCGCTGTAACCTGAGCTTCCCAATCCACGTATCTTCTCCGCTCGCCCGTGCCGCGATGAAGGCCATGCTCGAACAGGACTCATCCTGGTTTGCCGATGGTGTCCGGGAACACGTGCTCCATGACCTTGTAGAACTGCAAGAACGCATTCCTCTTTCCCAGCGATCGCGAGTGGATGATAACGAATACCAGATGGTCCTGATCGCGGCCCCGGCCATGCTCAATGCGGGTATGTCCACTGCACCTGAAAGCGCAAGCGCAACTCTTCACTTTCCAAAGTCCTTTGAATGAGAAGCCCAAGGGCGCGAGCTGCTGAAATTTTTTTTGGTTTTGTCTTAGGCTTCTCTCGTGAAGTGTTCCAGAAATGGCGTTCGGACGAACGAAATTTGGTGGCGTTGCCTGGGTTTGGGTATTCGGATGGTAGCAAAGGAACGGAATCTGGGTACAGGTGTCAAATTCGCAACTATTCACTGAGTGCACATGCTGATGCGATGGGACTATTCCAACTTGTGAGGAAACTACGCCCGAAGAAAGTGGTTCTTGTTCACGGAGAAGACAGACCCATAGAGAGCCTTGAGAAGCTGCTGAAGTCTGACCTTGGGATTGGGGTCAAGTCGCCGCGCACCGGTGAAAAGGTATCTTTGTCTCGTTTCGAGAATCATGTGCGCTGCCCACATAGTCTGTGGGAGTTGAACCACAACCGCAAAGAGTCGAGTGAGCTGGCCGAAAGGGCGCTGCTGGCGTTCCAGAAGGGAAATGGATGTCTACGCCGACAAGGGGAGTTTTGGCGGTGTGAAACGAAGTTTCGGTCCTGGGAGTTTGCCAGGAAGGCCATCATTTCGGGTCTTCTTCGAATAAAGAAATCAGGGCACATGTTTGGGATCAACGAGAGTGCCATAACGGAAGCTGTCGCAAAATTCGAAGAGGACAGTTCAAGGTCGGGCAGCATTCGATCAGTGATTTTCAAGGGTGTTGGGGACGGTCGCCGAGTTGTGTTCCTCTGTTCGCAGACAGATGTTTCTCTGGCGCGTTCTCTCATCAACGAAATAGTGTCAGTGGACAGATGAAAATGTATGTAGGATTGAGGTTTGTTGAGAATTATGTCGAAGTGCAGCAAGCGCACCGTAATATCATGTTTGTTTTCCAAGTCACCATCTGTGCGCGGGGGTCATTTATTTCAAGTCGAAGTTGCTTATGTGCATAATAAAAGTTACGAAAGTAGTGCCTGTACAATCTGTTTTGGGCCTTCTATGTTGAAGCAAGGACGAGATTCAGCAGTCGAGGGCAGGCCATTTGAGAGTACAATTCGTTGGTGTTCCTGGCTACGCGCGTAGTCTCAAAAAGTTCATCAACATCATTATCGCTCATTGCGTATCTGATTAGTGCCCTTAATGCAACACACTGGTCTCCGTCTGAGACCTGATCCGCGATGGTCTTCAACCATCGCTGCTGAAACAAGAAAGTATGGAAACACAAGGAGGACGCAACCTCATTCATATCTTCGACATAGCTGAGTAAGGATTCTGCCTCCAGGCCTTCGTAAAACGACAGCAGGTCACCAAGAGTCTTCCAAATGCAGCCCATATTGTGCTCCTCGGCCTGGACTTCAATCCATTCCAGCTCCTCAGCATCAAAGCTCCACTCAGACTTCATTTTGTCCAGTTTACAATCTCCTACCCTCTCACACGTCTGAGATCTACCACCTGCACTGCAGCCGCTAACCCATCCGTCCCCAACAACCAACAACAACCCTCGCTGCCAGACTCTATATAGCACAATGGCAACGGAAACCCAAAGCCGGTGTCAAATCAAGCCTCTTCCAATCAAACTCCTCGAAGAATCACCAAAACCAATAAAGACACGATCGTACAGACGGCTACCCAATCACAAACCGCTGACAGTGGCAACGGGCTAAACCCGCCCCTTATCAAAATAAGAGTTCCATTTAAACAATAAACGTTCCCATCATTTCTGTTTGTGCTACATATTATTAATGTATTAACGGTAGAGAAAAGGTTTAAGCTGTCGAGCAGCTACGCCAAACGCTGATCGTGTTGGGGACCGTCCTTGAGTTTTGTGCTGGGGACCGTCCTTGGGTTTCGTGCTGGGGGACCGTTCTTTCGGTTTGGTGCTTGTGGGACCGTCCTAGGGTTCCGTGCGTGGGTGGTCGTCATTGGGTTCCCTCCTGCCCCCCCCTGAAAACACGCAATTTTCTTTTCTCCTTTAGTGCCATCTACACATACAAAGGATTCTCGAATTTCGCTTCCTATAAGTTCTATATTTAGATCGTGCAAACTGAAAACAAACAAGGTATAAATTAAGGGGGGTTATACGGGCAAACTAGAAACGTATTACGTTGTATAGGAGGTTATTCGTAAAATGATATACGGATAATTTTTATTCTTATTCAATAGTGCATATTTATTTGATTTGAAATAGATTACCCCTATTGAGTAGTTGAATAGAAGAAAGGAGGGGGCGCGAAGGGGGGGGGGCGGAAGGTACGCTTGCCCTATCTGTTTCTGCTTACATTCGGGCAATTTTTTTTTTACGCCGTTTTAGCATGCCCAAAGTGACCGTATTTCCGCTGTGTTGCGGGTAGTAGCTCTAGATTCCATGGAGATGAGCACTTAACCGGAAATCCTTTGCACTCTGCAGCAAGGAGATTGCGCAAGTGTCTTCGATTCTGTAGTACGGACAAAAGACTGTTTCTCTCGCTGATCTGGCACGAAAGAATGTTTCTCTCGCTGATCTGGCACGAAAGAATGTTTCTCTTGTTGATCAGGCATATACAGCTGAGGGTTAGGGTCCGTTTTCGAGCTCGACCGGTTCCTTTTCTTGGCATGGATCGAGGAGTGGTGCACGGATAGGAAAAAATCTGTAATTTGCTTCACCCGCGCAACTTCTGAGTGAGAGCAAGTATCTACGCGATCACTAAATGACTGGTCGAAAATCTTGCTTTCAAAAGCGTTTCGCAGGTCGAGTGCTTGTGCTTGGGTTCGCGATGCCAGAGCCACTCCAAGGGCAGCGTCCACAATTTTCTTGACAGTTGCCGAGATTGGGCGTATGGGTCTCTACCGTGACAGGACCGGTGATCAGGTACCTGGGGAAGGTAGAAACGGCAGATGATTTGTATTGTATCGCCACAATGGGTTTTCCCGTCGCGCGGGTGTTTGGGCACATTTTCGGAGCAATTCCCCCGTTCCTTTTCTTGACCAAGGATGGTGTGGTCTGCATGGCAGAAGGAAAAATCTTTCAGCTTCCCAACCTCTGCGTGAGAGCAAGCAGCCTCGGAATCATTCGCCGGTTTGTCAAAAACTCTTGTTTTCATACGGGTTCCGCTGGTCGCGTGCTTGTGCTTGGATTCGCCTTGACAGAGCCACTCCACTGGCAAGGCGAATGTCAAGAGGGTTGTTGGGCCAAACCCCACAACCCTCTTGACATTTGCAGGAATTTGTTCAAATTTCGACTCCTGCTGGATGTAACTAGTGTACAGGATCGTCCCAATTTTGTCTTCCTCACCATGGCGGTTTCCGTAGTTGGCGAATTCGATTAGTGGTGGAATGCTACGCGACTCCTTTTCGACGGGACCAGTTTCTGGTTTCCAAGGATATTCCAATGCTCCTGCGGCGTTTTCCATCCCTTTCCTTTAGCTGCTTCACGTATAAAACTTGGAGTACTGGAGTTTCTAGAATGGGCATACTTTGCTATCCACCTTAAATGGAATCGTAGAAACGACCAATTCTTTAAGCTTTGGACGCAGATTGTCCTCAGCTTCCAGTGTATTGGCCTCTCATAGAGGGGATTCACGTCGTCGGAAGTTGCATGTGGCTGTCTGCATCCCACTACATGCATAGGTGACTCCCTTCACGATGACGGCCAATACATTGCAAGTTTAGGATAACCGGCATCCACAGTGTTTTGACGTGATCCTGGAGGGGACCGCCTTGCATCTTTACGTACGCGAAACGAGGCGAAAGCCGGACATTGGATACACCACTCCCGAGAGGGTTCAAGTAGCATATGAGTGAGGGTGAGTGAGTGTGGTAGTGCTAGCGAGAATTAGTTTTGTGAAAGATGGCGTTCTGTGACTCTCCGCGCTTGTAGTAGCTAACATCACCGGCGCTGAGGCATGTCAGTGGCTTACCAGCCGTGCAAATGCATTTGTAAGAGTACACAGCATGCTCTTGGAAGCATCCTTACAGACAACAGCGTCGACGACTTGTCACGAGAACGCCTTGGGTTTGACCAAGTTCACAAGAACATCGTGTTTTTGATCCCGAGTGGAGTTCCTCTGCGATGTCCCATACAGTTTCCTCAGTTAGGACTTTGGACAGTCGCGTTTCGAGTTCCAGTGTTTCAAGAAAGAGAGACTGTGATGCCGAGGCTTCTTGTTCTAATACTTGTTGTTCCGAGTCCCCTTGTTGCTTTATCAAACTGTTAATGTGTGTTTTTCACAGATTGTAATTAGTGACGGTTTTCAAACATATTGGCCAAACCTCAGTTACAAACTTTTCCTCTTGAGCGGGTTCATCAGGGCATTCCCTTGGGCTGCGTAACGGCTATAAACGCTGTTGCCGACGGCGATTACGACGGGGCAGGTGGAGACGATGTGAGAGAGGAAGTTGGGGAACGGGAGCTGGCTTTTGATCTTTTTGATTGCATGTGATGTGATTAGATGAATCGTTTGAATGCATTGATATGAATGAGGGAAACGAGAGCCCAACTGACCTCTGCTGGTGCAGGGTGCGGCCTTCAGAGCCGTAGCAGCCGAGAGGCTGAGCGGTTCGATTCCGCCTGGCGGGCGTCGGCCAGAAGGCCTTTTGCTTTGTTGGTTAAGGCAGGTGAAAGGCTTCAACAAAGCTTTTGAAAGCAGAAGGGGAAGATATGCCTGTACGTTTCGAAACTCCTTGCTCGGGGGTGAGGAGTTTATTCTTTCTTAAAAAATCAGCACTGGAATCTTGCATCTTGCTTTGTGTTGTACCGAATTCAGCGACAACCGATCTGCAACTTTTTCCGCCCAGTGAAAGCCTATCCTATTCCCAAGGTCGACCGGTCTTTCGGGCAACGTCCAAAGAAGCGTTGATGGCCTTTCGCACAACCTAGTTTCCAGTGCAAACAGCCCAAACGACAGAGACAACCGAGCAGCAACCTGCATCTCCCTTCTCAATGGTCTAGACACAGTAGACATTCTTCGATGCAAGGCTCAACGCTTCTGTCGAATCTGTGACCCACGGTGGAGGTGGAATTGAAAATTGCAAGAGGGACGCGGGATTCAAAAATAGCATGCTCTATTTCATTCAGCCGTCTTCTAAGGATCACACTCA
This sequence comes from Rhodosorus marinus, assembly GCA_029953675.1. Taxonomy (NCBI): domain Eukaryota; phylum Rhodophyta; class Stylonematophyceae; order Stylonematales; family Stylonemataceae; genus Rhodosorus; species Rhodosorus marinus. The sequence continues at coordinate 177,418 of JAMWBK010000001.1, forward strand.
GTCCATCTGGAAACGTGAACAGTCTCAGTCAAAAGCCCCTCACTGTGCACGTTTTGTTCACTTTCATTCCTTGGAAGACGATTTTGAACTAATTTGTGTTTCCCCACAAGGCGCGCGAAGATGACATACACTCTGGTGGAGAAAGCAGTGAATCCAAGTTGGGAAGAGGAACGAAACCAGTGAACCAGCTCCTCGTTGAAAACATTGGTGCTTCGTATTAGAAAAGATTGATGTTTCCATGTTGCTGGGCAAAGGGAGGCTTTTATTTATCCGGTAGATTGTACGTTTACGAGCATACTGGGTGAGTGTATAGTTTGAAGGTGGGAAGGCCTAGTTTTCAAGTTTTTTGGCATTCCCGAGAGCTTGTTTGAAAACGTGAGAAGCTCCATATTGGCGCGACTGAGTTCCAAAGAACGAGATCAGCGCTGTTGCGGAATGGGTTCCAGTCCAAGACGGGTGTTCGTTGGGGAGATGACAAGATTTTGACACTGTTTTGGGTATTCCTGGATGTGTTGGGTTGTCCGTGAGCAACTGCGGGCACTTAATCGTGTGTGGGCATCGGGAGAGTGAGGGACTTGGTTTGTTGTTTGTGTTTCAAAAGGCATCGAGATGGGATCTTGGGGTGGTCCTGATGCTATGGCTACTCTGGCTGCGAGCATTGAAGGGAGCCAATCGCCAGACAGCAATGTGAGACGGCAAGCAGAAAGTTTCATGGAACAAAACGAGAAGAAGCCAGGGTTCGCGACGGCAGTGCTTCAGCTTGTGGCTGAGGCATCCGCTGCTCCGCATGTGAGGTTGGGAGGCTCGATCTTCTTCAAGAACTGGGCGAAGAGATCATGGGAGGATGCAGATCCAAACGAAAGGGAGCAGATCAAGCGATCTGTAGTTGCTGTCATGCTGTCCAGCCCTGATCCGGTGCGAAAACAGCTGGCAGAGGTTCTGGCAATCGCTCTCGAGTCCGAAACCAGAGATACCTGGCCGGATCTGCTGCCTGACCTTGGTCGGAAGCTATTGGAGTGTGGGGCGATGACTCCGATGCCTCTGGGAACCTTAGAAGGAATACTGGGCGCTCTAGATTCAATATTCGAGCCGTACAGGCACAAGTATCGGAGTGACGAGCTCTTCCTGGAGATAAAGCACGCTCTGCACGCGGTTCAGGAACCTGTGACGGCGGTTTTCGATGCGATTTCGTCTTCTGTCCTAGCCGGGACTTTCGCGCAGAACACCGCAGACAGCGTGATAGAGATCGCCAGACTTTGTGCAAGCATCTTCTACTCCCTCAACTGGCAGGATATTCCGGGATTCTTCGAAGACCACATGTCCAAATGGATGGATCCTTTCCTAAAGATCCTCGAGCTTCATAATCCAGCCCTAGAGCAGAATATGGATGAGCAGAGCACACTGGACCATCTCCGAGCGCAGATCATCGAGAATATCAACTTGTACCAGAGCAAGTATGAGGAAGAGTTCCAGTCCTATTTGGAGCGAAGCACTAGCGCGGTTTTCACACTTCTGCAGAGAGGAGCAGCGACAAGATACGATTCCGTTGCCACAACAGGAATTAAGTTCCTCACAACTATATCTCGATCCTCGAAGTACGCCCTCTTCGCCGCCCCAAACGTGCTGAACATGGTAAGCCCAACATATGTTCCGAAACCCGCCTGGCGAGAATTTTCTGCACGTGAAAAGACGGGCACAACCCCTTCCCACCCCGCTTGGTCGATTTGTGGCATCCATTTGCCTAATGCGTAGTGCCCTCTGCGAATGACTAGGTATGTGAGAACATAATCCTTCCCAACATGAGGATGAGGGACGAGGATGTAGAGCTCTTTGAAGACAACCCTGTTGAGTACATGCGTCTGGACGTGGAAGGATCTGATGCGGAGACTCGTCGGCATGGAGCAGTCGAACTGATTCGTGGGTTGAACACCCACTACGAAGGGCAGGTGACGGATATTTTTTCAAAGTACGTGTCGGTACTGCTGGCTGAGTACGGGCAGGATCCGATGAACAAGTGGAAGACCAAGGACGCAGCAATCTATTTGGTGACCGCGCTTGGATGGAAAACGGGTACTGCGGCAGGTGGTGCGACAACAACGTCTGGTTTGGTGAGCGTTGTAGATTTCTTTACGGCTCATATACTTCCGGAGATTCTGTCCGCGGCGGAGGCACCGGCGAATGTCACTAGTCCGGTACTGCGGGGGAATGCGCTCAAGTACACGGTGACGTTCAGAAATCAACTGCCCAGTGCACAATACCAGATCACCCTGGACGCCTGCTGCAAGTTGATGACGTCGAATGTGGTGGTGATCCACTCATACGCGGCTTTGGTCGTGGAGAAACTATTCGGAATGACAGAGAAGATCCCCATGCAACAGGGGATCGTTCGTACCCCTAAAGTCCCCCAGAAACTTGTTGTGGAGATGCTGCCCAAGCTACTACCTCCTCTATTCCAGCTTATTGCGCCTGGAGCTGCCGAGAACGAGTATGCGATGAAATGCACAGCGAGAACGATCGTTCGCGCGGACAAAGAATTTCACGTACACGCCGAGACGGCCCTGAGACAGCTCTGCAGCCTCATAGAGGCTGTCAGTCGCAATCCAGGAAACCCGAGCTTCAACCACTACCTCTTCGAGGCCGTCGCGGCGGTGATCAACACCGCTCCGGAGAAGATCGAGCTCTATCAAACCCTCCTGGTGCCCATGCTGCAGGAGCTCCTCAGCAAGGAAGTCCTCGAGTTTGCGCCGTACGCACTGCAGATTCTCGCGAAGATTATGGCCCTATATTCAGCAAGACAGATGCAGCTGCCCGACTTTTTCCGCCAACTCGCCAAAACCCTCCTTGCCCCGCCTCTCTGGGACCGTTCCGGGTTTGTTCCGGGGATGGTCAAATTTCTGCAGGGATACATCCGCCTCGATAGCGAGTATATTTTGGCGAGCAATACGCTCGACCCGATCCTTGGCGTGTTCCAGAAGCTGATCGCGAGCAAGGCCAATGATCACCACGGTATGGCGCTAGTGCGGACGATTATTGAGACTTACGAACTCAACACGATGCGAAATTATAACGTGAACATCCTGCGAATACTGATGACGCGACTGCAGACTGCTCGGACCAATAAGTTTGTCGAGCTCTTGATCATCTTCCTCGCTGCTTTCACAATACGGTATGGCCCGGATACTCTGGCTGAAGGCATGGACGAGCTCCAGCAGCACTTGCTAGCCATGGTGCTCACGCAGGTGTGGGCCAAGGCGTGTCTCACAACGCCCGCCACAGGCCCTAGCAGACGACTTCTCTCTGTTGCACTTACAACGATTCTATGCACGGAGAGGTTCACAACTGAACCTTATGCCGCTGTTTGGGCAGATGTACTGACTGCTAACATTGCTCTGCTAGAAGGTGAACACTATGCCTTGAGTCCAAGAATAAGCCGTGGACGGGTTTCAATTCTAGGATTAGCAATTGACTTGGAGCACGTTATCTTGTTTGCTATTCTCAGGCATCGAGGTTGACGCTGTGGATGAAGACCGCGATCCATTGTTGGAAGAAGACGCTGCCGCGCAGACCGGGTACAACGTTGCTTACTCCCAGCTCGCCAACGCTAAGGAAGTATGGGAAAAGGACCTCGTTCGAGACGTCGAACCACATGCATACCTTGCAACCCGTCTCTCAGCCTTCACCGCTTCGCACCCTGGAGTCTTCACAGCCGTTATCCAAGCAAAGCTCGAAGAAAAACCAAAGGAGGCATTGCAGCGATACCTTGCAGCAACCCGAAGCGAACTCAAATAACCCCGGAAACAAACGTGGAGTAGCGAGCCTTTCTACAGCCCTCTCGTTGTGAACCACGCGGGGACCAAACAAACTAACAAAACCCCCTAGGGGCCTTCGTTAAGATTTGACAGTGTTGAATCATCCACCAAAGGAGTGGAAAGATTTTCGGATAGGAGATTAGGACGTCAAGTGACGGTGGAGAGGTGCAGAGGCGACCGACTGGGAACCCCTTTCCCGCGCCGTACCCGTTCAGCCAGCCCGATTAGGTTTTGGATCCCCCTTCTTTTTTTGGTGTGCATGTAAACCCAAGCACTTTCTACTATTGGACCAGTTGACTAGTGGAGGTTGAGATGTGAAACAGGTATAGATGAGATAGAGCTTGCTATCTATGTGAAGTTCAGTACAACGGGCCTCAAACCAGAGTATAGCCGGAGAGGAGATGTTCCTGAATCCTCAGCGAAGAGGATGGGTCGTAGCAGGTAGAGCACGGTTGGGGCACTTTCCTTCAGAAAAAGTCTGCGTGACATGCCTTTATCTACAGCTGGCGATGATCGAAGTCAGCTATTTACAATACTGGAGACTTCTGCATGCTCACTTGAGATCGTTTGTCTTGGGATTCGTGACCGCAAAACCGGTCCACGACTAGATGTCCGCTAGAGGAACGTAATCCCCACCCACGCAGTGCTTGCTGTGCTAGCGAACATGAGCACCCTACGACCTCAGCCGTCCCAAAACTAATGCATGAGCTAGCAACCTACCTCCTACGTTAAATAATTTTCGATCACTGGAAGTTTCGGCAGAGGGTGCCGGGCAGCGGTAGATTTGGTCCGGTGCTCTCCTCTGGTTACTCTTGCGACGCGTGTGTTGAGTTGAGCGCGTGGCAGGGAAACAACGGGCGTCCGAGTTCACCCAGGATCCTAGATCTTTCACGTATCTTTCCCCCCCGTGACGGTTGTCTAGCCGAGTATGTCACGGTCCAAGAAGTTGTGGATGGCTTGATAACCGTCAAGTTCAAGCTGGCGAAAGAATGCATCGTGGTTGCTTCTCGAATCTATTAGAGCGTTTCGCACTTGAGACACTTTGTTCGCGGTGGTGGCGCACGTCGGACAGGTATGAGCTGACAGGCACCGTTCATGGCATGAGTGCCCACAGCGGAAGAACACAGCCGGGGGTTTGGTCTGCGTATCACAGACCTCGCAGAGTCGAGGTTGGAACACCGTGGGTCCTTTCCTGAGTACTTCCAACTCGGCCTCCATCGATGCAAGCTGCTTCTCGAGCTGAGTTACGGCTTTGATCTCGTCCTCTGCCTTGCCCTGAAGGGATTTTAGCAAGCGCTCATAGTGCCTTCGAACTTTGGAGAACGGCATCTCCGGCCTTAACTTGCAGAGGAGATCAAAAATCTCGACCTCAGACCCAGCACCAGCGCGAACAGCACTCTCAATTACCTCCTCGAGCTGAGTGCCCAGCACTTCCTCGTCGGGGAGCTCTGAGAGTAGCCTCAGCAGCTCCAGCCAGATCCCCGGAGTCCTGAGGCCGTGTCGCCTGCATGCGCTCAGCAGCACGTTTCGATCACCCTGTAAACGTAGCTGCCGACCAAGCCCTTCGTAGTCGTGCGCTTGTTCCAAGAGTATTCTTTCACAGGCATAGTGACCAAAGAGTTGTGCCATTCGCTCTGCGGCTTTCCGATCTACCTTCCACCGCGAGCTTCTAAGCAGCTGCGTCGCCCGTCCGTCGCTCCTGAAGAACCCAGACGAAAGTCCGTACTCTTCAGGCTGTCGCATGCTTTCGAGCTCCGTCCCCTTTGGCGACGTCGACAAGTCGAGGGAAACTTCGGCGAGACTCGAAACCTGATTCTGTGAGTCAACTACCATCAAAACCTCAAAGAGCCTCTCCCAGAGCCTTACAACTGCGTTTTGACCTTCACTCGCCTCTACAAAAGAACTGCTCACCAGCTGCTCGATCGTCACCTCCAGAAGCTTCGCATGCCAGACAGGAGCATCATGGAATACGCTATCTCCTAACCTCTCTACGAAGGCAGGACCATCGTCCTTCCCGCGGATGGCAATGCTAAAAACGACATCGACGAAGTTCTCAGGCTCGACTTCTAACAGCCACCTCCCAACCTCTACAGCGATCTGCTCCGCAGTTTCCACTGACCTATCCCTCATCAGCTCCAGGACGCCCTCAACATCCTTCCGGTCCTCCGCCAGAACGTGTGCTAGAACAATATCCAAATTCATACTCCTCGCAATACTCTCAGCCGCGTCCACCATTCCCGCCGAACGACATTCAATAGCGATCTTCTCAGCGATAGACGGTGACATCTGCTCTACCAAACTCGGTAAGCTGTCTGGTATCGTTCCGACTGTCCCTCCTGGTACAGCTGCTGCTGTGGCATCCTTGTAGCAAGCAACGAGTAACCTCATATGCTTATCTGTAGCGAATCCTTTGGAATGAAGAGCTTCGAGGTAGTTTCTGAGGGCACTCCTGGATCCGACCTGTTCTTTCAGCAGGAGGATGACCCTAGAGATGTCTGCCGTGTCGGATATCACCGAGATGAGGAGTTCTGCAGCCGCGTCATATTCTCCACGCGAGGCAAGGCTTTTGGAGTAGAGGCTGACTGCACGCTCGCGAAGCTTCGGGTTGTTCTTCTTCTCCCGCCGAGCGAGTAGAATTGCCAACGGAAATAGGCTTCTTTGCAGGAGCTGATCGAGCCTAGCTTCAGCAGGAATCAGAGACAGTTTCTGGACAGTCCCGTTTAGGGCGACGGTTGCGATGGAAGTTTCATTCAATCCGAAAAGTGCCACCGCAGGAGAGTGTTGCTCTGACCGGTGGGAGATCAACTGGATGCCAACATCGTAGCCCACCAGCTCAGTCCCTCGAGTTTCAGAGGTGCTGAGCACGAAAAGATGCGACCCAGCTGACGCAGTGTATGCCTTTTGTGAGGTCATAGCTAGGCATTTTCCGCGACCTTCCACGGAGTAGAACGAGATTGCATCACCTCTGACGACAGCCAACTCTCCCTCAAAGAAAGCTACTTGTGAGGGCCCTTCACATCCGATGCTGTCCAGCTCCTCCGATGTCATGTCTAGCTCTCCTTTGACGGAATTGTAATGAATTAGATAAACGCCGCTTCTATTCACAGCAACGGCAGCACCACCGGTTATCATTTCAACTGCGTGTATTTCAGATTCCCTTCCCACGCCGAGGTCACCTGAAGACGGAGCATCTACATTCATCGATCGCACCGCTTCGCTCGCAACGCCTTCCTTATCAACTCTGAGGACGGCCACGTCGCCTCCGTGGAAACCAATTGCTGCGAACCCATACCTCACAGATATACAAGTCGCTCTCCCTCTTCTTCCCAATCTGATAACGTCTTCCGAGCGCTGCTTATCGCTCTTTCCAACGGGCACCTTCCTAAGTGAACTTTGAGCCAGTCCATCGCGACCTGGGCTTCGATCCCATCCGAACGCCCATAGATCTCCCTTAGCCGTCAAAAACACGACGTGAGTCTCATGCTCATGAACTTTCAAGCTATCATGGCTGTAAAATCCGTCATCAAACAGCTCCACCTCCTTCGCGCTTCTGTTCACCACAGCAATCCATCCACCGCCAGAGGATCGATAAGAATCATCCCGCTCCAGCAGCTGGGCCAACCGAAGGCCCAACCTTCGTGTTGTTGATAATCCCTTAGCGTCTTCGTTCGGTTCGCTGTCTAGTGAATTTCCACCAACCTCCTCCTCCACGAAGAATCTAAACAGCTTCCATCGACGAGCCATCACGGGACTCAATCACGCCTCCCCGCCACGTTCACCCTCTCAAATCCATACAGTCGAACGCTGAATCTCGTTCTATCCTCATCTTTCTTAGACATACAGAACCACACAGTATTTGTGCTCTCGGAATGAAGTAGTCCTTCATAGAAAAAGAAAATTTCCAATCGCAACTCCAGCTAACAAGCATCCACCCACCCGAATCCATTCCAACGTCTTTCACACTACAGCATCCGTTTCGCAGTGCACTCCATTCCTGAAACACCAAACCCAGGTATCTAAAAAAGACTAACTACTTGTTTAAATTTATGAAATTAATACTTTAAACCAATTAATTTTGCAATGATGATGTACTTACAAATAATAATTTGACGCGTGTATATTCAGTCAGTATTGATCACGGAGGTGGGACCCTGGAATGCTTGTTGGTCTTCCTCCGGTGTGTGGTTTATGGATGGCCGATCTCTGGTTTCTGGTTATTCATCTATTGCCGAGCTTAATCGCATTTTCCGTTGAGTTTTGTCTCGAACTGGAGCTGGAGCTGGGTTGTGGGGGACACCCTTCGTTGGGATAGAGGATAGAATGGCTTCCCGGGGATTTCGACATGCGGGAGTCCGGATGATTGCTTAGCCGAGGATGGCTGGCAGCTACCGACGATACGCACGAAATAAGGGATTCTTTTTATGAATGTCTGTTTTCTTAGTATTCCTGTCCGCTGACTAGAGCTTGTGGGGGTACCCATTCGTTGGCAAGCCAGGGACACAAAGGTTTTCGGTTGATTCAAGGCGGTGTCAATCAGGAGCCGATAACCTCCGTCACTCCATCCGAGCTCCAGCGTGTGTGGTACACCTTGTCAGTATCCAATCGCTTGTACGTATGAGCTCCAAAGTAGTCTCTCTGCGATTGTACAAGCTGGCTGCTAGGCAAGCGGCCTCTTCGGTATGAATCGTAGTAACTCAGAGACGCACTAAAGGCAGGCGCCGTGATCTAGAACGAAAGAAACATACACCTTAGGATCCAGTACACAATCATCATTTTGCTAAATTGCAACTCTCAAGCCAATTTGAGGGCCCGAAGTTCGTTCTTTTCTAGATACTCACCCCTTCCGAAACCGTCAAAGAAACTACGCGTCTCCACCCCTCCTGGGCACTTTCCAGCTCCTTCGCGAACTGCTCGTCGATTAGAAGAGAGGAAAGCTCCGGGTTACGGCCGTAGGCCTCCTTTATCCGGTCCAGGAATTGAGCTCTGATAATACAGCCGCCCTTCCAGATTCTAGCAATCTCACCAAGGTTGAGATCCCAGTTGTTTTCAACTCCAGTCTGCTTGATGAGGTTCATCCCCTGTGAAAATGAAATACCAACAAGAACACCACAAAAATCAAGAATCAGTCCACCTTCCTTGTTGTCCTGTGGGAAATAGAGACAATAAACAAGTTTGCCTCACCTGAGCATAAGAGCAAACCTTCGACGCGTAAAGTGCCTGCCGGACGTCCTCAACGAGTGCTTTTTGCTCACTAGTAATAGCTGGAGTTGGTCCTTTGAGAATCTGCGCACAGGAAAATGGGAAATTTTAAACGAAAACCAGACCGCTGCATTGGCACTTCAGTTTTCCAGGTTGGGTGAGGGGTTCTCACCTCTTCAGCTGCAACTCGCTCCTCCTTCAGCGAGGACAGGTAACGGGCATCAAGAGACGAGGCAATGGTTGGAGAGGGGACTCCTCGACGAACTGCCTCCTCCATTGTCCACATTCCCGTTCCCTTCGCGCCGGTTTTGTCTAGCACTTTCTCGACAAGTACAGATCCGTCACCAGCTACATCATCCTTGATCGCCATAATGTTTGCCGTGATCTCAATAAGGAAACTCTTCAGGTCACCTTTGTTCCACTCGGTGAACACATCTGCAAGCTGATCTGGTGTCAAACCTCCAATTGTACGAAGAACATCATAAGCTTCGCCAATGAGCTGCATATCGCCATACTCAATCCCGTTGTGGATCATTTTGACGTAGTTGCCCGCACCGCCGGGACCAATGTGGAAGACGCAAGGTCCGTCATCAACCTATAGCATTCCGTAAAACCCGAAAAAGCGAGCTCATCAACAAAGGCACTAGAATTCATTAGGTCCTAGACTTATACCAAACAGCGGACCTGTGCGGCAATCTTCTTGAGGATAGGCGCTACAGATTGCCACGCTTCCTCAGGTCCACCAGGCATCAGCGATGGTCCAAATCTGGCCCCTTCCTCGCCTCCGCTCACCCCCATACCCATATACATGATTCCTTTCTTTGACAGTGCTTCGGAACGACGTTCAGTGTTCTCAAACCACTCATTCCCTCCATCGATGATCATATCGCCTTCCTCCAACAAGGGCACGAGCGCTTCAATTGTCGCGTCTACTGGCGCTCCAGCCTTCACGAGCATGATAATACTGCGTGGGCGCTCTATGGATTCAACGAACTCCTTCATATCCTTGAAGCCGGAAAACAACGCCGGATCCTCCAGCTCCCCTTGCGCTCTCGCAACAGCGTCGTCAGTCTTGGAGCTCGACCTATTGAAAACTGATATCGAGAACCCTTTCTCCGCGATATTGAGGGCCAGATTCTGCCCCATAACAGCAAGTCCGACGAGGCCAATCTTCGACAGCTCAACGGCGGAACTTCCAGAGCCTTTGTCGGGCTTAACTTCCATTCCAACCATCCGTACACTCGAGCTCCTCAATCTTCCCAGTCGTACGCCGCTACCATGACTGCAGGCATGAGCATGACGGCTGTCAACATTCACAGGCTTGCCCAAGAAAACGCTCGTCCCTCCAAACACAAACGCCATCCTGACTCTTCTTCCCCTAACAACCCCGGAATATCAAAAAACAAACCAATGAAGCGAACCTACATCACCAACACTCCTCCCCCTCCCTCCTCGATCTGCACTAGTCAGCCATTTTCGCATCGCTCTTATATACTCAACCCAGCTATCGCTTCACCCGTCAACGGATGAAAGAAAACTCTTTTCGCGGGTCACCTATCATGATGAAAGACGCTATCGCTCTTTGCGTGCCACATTTGACCTTTTCGCTATCTTTCGTCAAAATAATTTCATCCTTTCAAGAATTCCCCGCATTTACTTTTTAATTAATTCTGAAAATATTTCCGGTAGATATCTCCGCACTCCTTAAAACTTCATCATAAAACAATCAACACCGATTCCATTTTTTCTTGAAATAGAGAACATAAGAGGATGGGTTATAGTCCAATTTTTCGCGTGGATATTTTGTATCACCGGAAAAACCCGTACAGAGTATCTCAGTGGACCTTTCCCTGTACAGTTTTCTCGCCTGGCAAAGCTAGTCATAGCTCGAACCATATATAGACCTATCAGTCGAAAAAGTTTCTAATAAATTTTACAATATACATAATATTCTTAATATAGCGAAAAATCTTATATTATGAATACATCTTCTCAATCGTCTTAAGCCTCTATCATATATATTGTATAAAGACTGTTTATATGATCCAACGAAGCATACCGAGTGAAATCGGCGAATGTATTCATATCATGAATTGTGACTATTTTAGATGGATCGCAAGGGCTTGCGCGAAAACGGAGGCTTTTCAAGAATTTCCTACGTTGACAATACTCAAAAATATGATTCGTCTAAATTATAAACTGATAGATGATTGGATCCTTAACAGCCAATGAAATCTTTAGAACGCAGCAGAGTTCGGTACCCGAAACGACGAAAGTCTGCTGAGAACCCTACGAGAATATGGTTCGACGAAGGGGCCCCACCCCACGCCCAGTCGATTGGGTTTGGGCGTTAGCAGCCAGCTTCGGTCTGAAGCTGCCGATCAGCCTACCGCTTGAGTTGAGCATTCCGCAAATGCGGCTGTTCGTCGAGAATATGGTTAGAGAGCTCTTTCCTAATCATTGTCTCATATCATGCCGTGCGTTTGTTACAATCTGTAATCGATACAACGCATGGCCGAAAATTCTTGTGTTTGCGAATGACTTATGTTGCTGCAGGCACTGCAATCGACTAACAATGGTGCGCAGACTTGTGACAAGCGGAATGACGACTATTTTCTGTAGCCTTGCTCTTCCAGTATGCACTGAGCTTGACATTGCGTTCTCATAGTGTTCAATCATCCTTACGAACGCATTACAAAAATCTTGCTGCTGCGTTGCGAATGCCAAGCACGAAGACATCGTCTGTCGAAGACATCCGGACTTAAGCGTTTGACCTACTAGTAGTCCCGTCAAGAATGGAGAGCACAGCAATGTCTGCGTTCCGTGAGGATGCTCTGCGGACCTCGTTAATGTGCGACTGAAGCCGACTACTTGAGGGGATCAAACCCGGACAAATGGGTTGGTTGATAACTAGGACCTCTTGCTCGAAGCCTCTTGAGCCAAACAAACGCTTCTGCTGGCCTAGCTAGCGGGGCCTCGAGGATCGTTCCGAGTCGATCTTCAGAATAATGGTGCAGATCGAATGGCTCAACTAAAGCTGTCGGACAGGAACTTGCATGCAAAGCGATCTTGTTTTGTGTGCGATTCGCGCGGCCTAGAAAGAAAACCGGCGGAGATCCAGTGGACAAGATACTGGCGTTGACCTCATGCCGTGTAGCAATTCCCCCTACCTGGAGCCTTTGGCAAACCATTGCTGCTGTCATCTGAGAGCATCGTGAGATGCAAAATACCAGACTTTGCAAATGATAATGCTGACTGAAGCTATGCATTCTCAGCAATCAATGGACCAGAAGCCAGCTTGTTCATTCTGTCCCTTAACATCCACGCCAAAAGGACGCATAAAAAAAAAGCTCACCAAGGAATCAGGATCTTGAAGCTTAGATTCATTGGATGGCAAGAAAACTTGTCGGCGAACACCTTCACCAAGAGCATCTGAATCCGATACAAAGCTATTAGTCTCCCCAACACCTTGTACTAGCGACCTGTATCATCGGGACAAAGCGCTCATAAGGCCTAGTATTTAGATACGGCGTCATAGTTGATGCTGCTTACATGCCACTCTCCTTGTTGAGCACGTATTCGAGAGAGCCAGGGTGCATAGCGCAAACCACGACCACCAGATCAAAGCTGAACCAAATTGAAGCGTTCTCAGATGACCTAGACCGTTTCCGTCAGAACGCGGGGATGACCAGAAGTGAATGCTGGAGGTTCATCTCTCGCGCTGGTGGGGGCGGTGGTATTGGAAAACGCTCTTTGGGGTTCCGATCAGACTTTCCTATGATAGTCCCCGAGGATCGACATCCAAAATTGGTTCAGGGTTAACGCGGTGTCAGTTTGAAGCTGCTTTCGAGGTTGCGTCCGCGTCCTCAACTGAGATGTTGTCGCGGCTGAGGATCTCCGGGCGTGGAGGAAGCGGGAGACTCTGGAGAGCTTTCAGTACTGTAGGTTCGAAATCTACTGGGCATCCTGCGTCAGTATGTGTCGTTGGAGCTGGACCTGCTGGGTTCTACACAGCGGAGTCCTTGCTGAGAATGGCCAATGGTCGATTTAATCTGAAGCTGAGTATTGTGGAGAGATTAGCAGTTCCTTTTGGGTTGGTACGTTTTGGGGTCGCACCGGATCATCCAGAGGTGAAATATGTAGAGAACGTCTTTCAAGGTCTGCTGGAGAACCCCTCCGTGGACTTCTTCGGAAACGTGGCCGTCGGAAGAGACGTAACAGTTCCAGAGCTTATGCAGATGTACGATGCTGTTGTATTAGCATGTGGCGCCGAATCAAACCGCGACTTGGGATTGCCTTCGGAACATCTGCAGAACATCTTCTCAGCTAGGGACTTTGTGGGCTGGTACAACGCACACCCCGACTTTACAAACCTCCCGGTCGATCTATCTAGAATAACAGATGCCGTGGTCATCGGCAATGGAAATGTAGCATTGGACGTTGCAAGGATACTCATGAGGAACTACGAAGAGCTCGCGAAAACAGACATTTCAAACCACGCTCTGGTAAGCCCCACACCACCCTCAATCACTAGCGAGAGCTCGTGCTTCCTTTCTTATATTAAAAAACGCTTATACTTGAAATTAGAACTTTAGACGAATGTTAATATCACGTTTTAAAAAGAGCTGATGTATATTCAATGATTATTCATCATTATCAATCAATGTATCAATCAATTTGAGTCTGTTTGCTGACAGTGGAGTGGGATTTGTGTTTGTCGCGCCTGTTGCTGTTTGGAATGGAATGCTCTATGAGCGATGGACTGATTTTCCCCCTTGTTTTGGTATGTATTAGAGCACGCTGAAGAGATCTATGATTAGAAGAGTTCATGTGGTTGGGCGCAGAGGATTGGCCCAGGCTGCCTGGACAGCGAAGGAAGTGCGGGAGATTTTGCACGCTGTGTCATCTGTGGCTCCGATCGTTGCGGATGAAAACGATTTGAACGTTTCTTCTGTAGATGAACAGGAGCTGCAGAGCAACCGATCGCGGAGGCGATGTGTACATATCATGAAGGATGCATATAGTAAGGGGAGAGCTTCGGAAGAATTGGCTGGGAGAAAGGAGCTGGTATTCCATTTCCGCAGAGCTCCTGTTGAGTTTCTGCCAGACGATCATGGCAACGTAATGAGAGCTGACTTTTTGAGGACTGTGCTGGAAGGTGACGCTGGACGTCAGCGAGTGGTTGGTCTAGACGACGGGGATCGATTGAAACTCCCTGCCCAGCTCGTGGTGAAGAGCGTCGGATATAAATCCGTACCTCTCGATGGGGTACCGTTTGATCCTAAGGGATCAACCGTACCGAACGATCGCGGCAAAGTTGCCGGAGGTAAGCGCCCTTTTTTTGTTTGAAACTCTGATCCACCAAGGTCGTGGTTGCTGAGGCATTGCTCTGTATCGCTTATGCCCCGTGCCTCATACGCCTCGACCGGATAGAGGAACGCCTGTTCGTATCTGGATGGTTGAAGAGGGGCCCGTCCGGTATTATTGCAACCAACAAATGGGACGCGGAGGAGACGAGCTCGATGGCGATTTCTCACCTGTCAAAAGTACGAGACACGTCGGGGACAGGCTTACTCGGAAACGTGCGCTTGTCAGAGCTGCTCCGGAAGAGATCAGTCAAAGCTGTTGCTCTGTCTGGTTGGAACTTGATAGATGCTGAAGAACGCAAACGTGGATCAGAACAGGACCGCCCGCGCTCGAAAATTTCATCCACCGAGGCTCTTCTTAAGCACGCGGCCTCGGCCGAGATACTCCCCACGGCTGAAGAGAACTCTGAACTGTAGCCTTGCCCCTGTATCATAAAACTAAAACAAAAACTTCAGTTAGGTCGGCAATGTAAGGATCTCTTTAAGATTGCTCAGTTCTTGCTGTCTAGGCGAATGTCGCATTCCGAAGACGAAAAAAAATAAGCAGACCTACTCCAGTGCAAGGCTCAGAATGCATGCCGTTCCCTCGTCCCGCAACATCAAAAACGAGAACCTCGTCTTCAACCCAAACAATTCTGAGCTAGTGGGGGTGCTTCTTTGGGTGATTGATATGGAGCTATTCAGGTCACGATCACTCTTCTATCTACAAAAAAAGCATATCCTACTGCGTTGCAAGATGCAGCACGAAGCTTGTACGCGATGCTCAGCCGGTCTCCACGATACAACTTCCAAACCTTGTTTCCGGTAAAATTAATCCGCTCTCAAGGAGCGAAGACGGTGATCAATAACCAGCAGGTTGCAACTATTCTTCTAGGGAATGTCACAATCCACTTTTTACTCTCTCAGCGAAACCTTCTACATTGCAACAGCCAGCATCAGTTTAGCAGTCATGCTCAGTAGTCCTCCGGCGTTCCGCCAGTGGAACCCGTCGGGAAGCACAGGTCAGCTTAGGAGCGAAGACGGCCTGAGATCAATAATCAGCCGGTCGCAGAACTCTGGTGGGGAAGTTCACGATCATTCTCATTCGCACTAGTCGAACTTTACTACGCTCTAAGACCGAGAATGTCCGTTCTTCTCTCCACCTGACCTGACATGAAAAATTCGTTTTCAAGTTAAAAAAAAGGACTGAAGCTCGACAATGAAGTGATCGATATCGATCTGATCGATGGGGTTTGCATCGGGTAAGGGGAAGGAGAAGAGAAGTCGTAACTGGTCGTCGTTTGCTTTGTTGTTGAAGGGCTTGTGAAAGCTTGAGGATTTGGAATGTGAAGTGCTCACGTATGAATTAGCTCCATTGTTGTAGGGTCTAGGAGAATTTTGTTTTGCTTGATTGCGTGGATTTTGGGCGGGTTGCTTGGCGTCTGTTGATCGAAGAAGAGTAGTACTTTTGGGTACCTGGGAGGGAGAACTTTTGTTGGTTTGAGGATGAGTACGTCTGAGGATCTGAAGGAGAGGCTTCCTGTGCCCAAAGCAAATATTTTGATAGCAGCAGCTTGGGAGATTGGGCAAAAGTGTGCAAAGGAGAATATTAAGTTCGCAAAGTGCAAGGCTGAGGAGGCTCATATTGATCACTGCACTAGGGAGGTAAACGATTGATGATCCATTTTAGGCGGGAAGAGACAAGGCTTGAAGGCTATTTTGGGGTTCGTGGAATACTAACACATGATGCCCTTTTGATACTTGGAATTGTCCAACAGGCAAAGCAGGTTCAGAACTGCGTCCATCGAACTCTCATTCAGTGTAACGAACAATGTCCGGTAAGTGAAGAAATATCTGATCTTCCTCATTCGCGAAAGGAACGAGGAAAAGTCTACCTGACTTTTTGTGCTCGTGCTTTCAACAGACTGAGTTCGAGGAATTTCGGCATTGCTTGCAATCCCGACCTCTGGTTCTATTGAAGCTTGAGGACTGCAAGGCTCACAAATTCAAGTTCCGTAAGTGTCGACTGAAATCAGCGTGTACCCACCTCTCTCTTCGGCACATGAGAGGCAGGGTCAAATCCCATCTCGTACTGAAACCCCGCGGTTCTTTTTGCAAGGAAATTGCATGGCCCGCAACGATAAGGAGCTAGAGACCGCTGCCGAATTCAGGAACAAAGTCTGGAAGGTGGAAAAGGAACAGTGATCATGCAGCATCGAAATACTGAGGACGAGAGTTAGAAAGACGGTCTCATCGTGTGAAGAAACGAATAGTAGCTTGCGCAAGAAGCTCATCTCTCATATCCAAGTGAAACCTTTCTACGGCTTAGTGAAGGAGGAGGGCGCAGGATCTTGCGACGAGCGTTGAAGCGCTTTTTTCCTGTTTCTCCTTCGTATAGTCTTTCCTTGCTCTCCTGGTTACCTTTTGATAAACTTTCATTTATATACGCATAAACAACGTGCGGATTTGGACTCTAATCGAGCGCCTTGAGGATCAGCAAAGACGTCGCGAAAGCCAAGGTGCCCCACGCAGTTGTGAAGAGCTGACGTAGGACAACAATGCTGTCTTTTTCAGCTCGGCTGAAACCCAGACCATTCCAAACTAGAACTCTGCATTTGCTTCGGCAGTACTGAAGGGCTAAGATGGAGAAACCGATAATCATCTCTCGCTCAATCGTCGATAGTGCCATTCTTCAGTTGGACCAGGGCGTCTGTGCTCTGCTTGAGTATCAAAATCCCGCTCAGCGTGACACTAAGATGATCGAGTCAGCGCTTCTTGACATCCACCAACAGCCTTATGACGAAGTCAATCCGGCACGGAAAGGTCAGGACGGAGCACTCCGACTTGCTCTTGGAGGTCACTGTTTTGCTGGTGGCAACCGGACAACTCTGCTTAGCGAAACCAAAGCTTATTGTTCATATAATTGGTATATTTCTTTTAACAGTGGAAGCCCTACATTATCATACGAACTTGTAGGGTTTGAACTTTCCTGGATGTAGAAGGAACCAAGACATTGCTTGCAAGTATAACGTAATCCTTGGGTTTGACGATCCCTTTTGATTTCAGATGGTCAATGGCAGAGCTGATTGTAACCTCCGGATCTGAGCTGAACTCAAGTGGATACGCGTTCACTCCCCAGTACAAACTGAGTGTTCTGATAAGCCCATCAGCACCTGTGGGACAGAAGGCTATGATAGGCACGTGTGGTCGTGTTGACGATGCCTAACGTTGTTTGAGATTTCAGGATGAATGAAGAAATACATGTTAGCTCCAGCGCTCATTATAGGTTGAGCTCCTCACTCCGGGCTAAACCACGAACCTCAATTGCGTATGCTCCGCCCCGAGTGAAGCAGACGATGGCCGCTGCGTCGACGTTCTTGGCGAGCACGGAAGCAGAATAGGCGATAGAGGCTCGACCAGAATCTTCTCCAGCTATAGGGGCATCCTCAATGTACTCTTCCTCCAGATCAGCACCGAATACACTTTTAGATACAGTCGCCATGACGTTGACAGCTTCAAGGGGGAACTGACCCCCCGCTGTCTCACCGCTGAGCATCGTCGCATCGGCGCCCTGGAAGACGCAGTGAGTGGGAAACAAGACCTTTCAGAGCTTAATTGCTGACCCTCGGGTCTCAAGAGATCGGATAACCCACTTGCTGCAGAGCTGTTTGAATATCAGTAATCTCAGCTCTGGTAGGTGTCGGGTACGTTATCATGGACTCTAGCATGTGAGTAGCAACTATCGTTGGCTTCTTTAGGCCGCGGTTGATCCTCACTATGCTTTCCTGGACCAGTGGAACATCCTCAAAGGGTATTTCTGATCCCAGGTCACCGCGCGCAACCTAGGCCAATACAATGGATTTCAGCAAACACCGAGATGAGTGCTAAAAAAAAATAAAAATAGATGTCAATCCGGTACTGCGCTGACCATTGCCCCGTCGCTTTGATCAAGAATCTCTTCCAAATAATCCATCGACTCTGCGGACTCGATCTTCGCCAGGACTAGGGCATCATCGTCTTTCTCCGAAAGAAACCTAGTTTCACACGGTTTCGAGTTTCCATTTAAGCGTGGTTTACTTCGCAATGGCTTGGAGGGCTCTTGTGTCAGTACCTTTGCAGCTCTGCGACGTCCTCGGGCCGTTTCACAAAACTGAGAGCATAGAAATCTACTTCGTTTCGCAAGCCGAACTCTATATCTTGCCAATCCTTGTCCGTGATTGCCGGGAGCGACGCGCTCTTTCCGCGGACGTTCAAGTGCCTTCTGCTCGTGAGGGTTCCCCCGTCAATGCACTCGGTGATCACATCCACGTCGGTTATCTAGAATCAATTGAAAGCGAAGAACTTTGGTAATGCTGTATCAGACTTTTCTCCAAAAACTCTCTCTTTCTCTCACCTCTTTAATCAAGAAGCTGTTGAGTCCACCATCAATCAGCAGTGTGTCACCAACATGCACATCGTTAACGAAATCGTCATAGTTGACTTCGGTCACATTGGGAGCCTTTCCTTTGCTGTCGCTTTGTCTGATTGTGAAACAAAACTCTTCTCCTCTTTGCACTTCAATTGGATTCTTCAGGTCCCCGGAGCGGACTTCAGGCCCTTTGGTATCGAGTAGAAGGCCAAGATTGTATTTCCCCTCCGCGTTGATTTCACGTGCAATGTCTACAACGCCTTGATGCCATTCATGTGTACCGTGAGACATGTTCATCCTGATCACGTTCATCCCCGCCTCTGCAAGTTGCAGCATCATTTCCTTGCTAGCCGTCTTGGGGCCTATCGTACAGACGAGCTTAGACTGCCGGATGCCGTTTGTTGTGAAGATATCCCCAGGCTCCAATCCTTTGATGCACAAACCAAGCAATACGGGGAGTCAGACAATCCGTACGTTTTGGCCCAAGACCGACCTCGCCTTCTGGCAATAGATACCTTGGCCCGTCATCACAGCCCTATCGGGCGCAGCCACACATCGCCATGTCCTCGCACGTACTCCTATAGAGCATTTTCTCTCTCCTCGAAGCGGCGTCCGCAGACGGCTGCCCGTCCAGCTGCTGACGAAACAGGCAGGGAGATTCATTCCCATACACAACGCCCTACGCACACAAGAAAAAAGATCAAGCGATACAGAGGGCTTTGACTTAAAAGCTCCAAATGCTCTTCTACTGTTCCTTCACACACAAAGACCCCTCATAACACAGACGTTCATCCGATGTCAGAACCCGCAATCCAAAGCTGCCGGTGACACAGAAGGTCTTCCTCAAAGCAATGCTGAGACCGGAACGATCCCAGCGCATCCTCAACTCATCCAATCATACGAAATCTATTGTAAGCTTCACCACTACAATCTATCAATGAAGCCCCAAAATCAATCATAATTACAATATTATTGAATTCAGAAATTTTATTCTGTAATATTGACTGATTGTTGAGTGACACTTAAGATATACAACAAGTCATTTGCATCTGAGCTCCTCATCTCGTGGAGGGTAAGAAAAAAATTGGAAGAAAAAATGTATATTGCATTTTATAGCAGGGAAAAGGAAAACTAAAGTTGAATTTATATTGAAATAAATGGATCTTTGAAAGATTTTCATTATACATTTGTTTTGCCGGTCATGCGGTGATTTCGTTTTAGCAAAAAAATGCTGAGGCGTACACATCGGATAGTTGGCGACTTTCAGGGTGTGTGTGAAGTTGGGCAAAGTAGGAGAAGAATGATGCCTTGTTGAACATGGATAAATGATTAGATATCCTCCTAGAAGAGACGATAATAATCAGAATAGTTAACCCGTGCTCACTGTCGGTCAAAAGTTTTTATAAGTGCTTGCCAAAGATTGAGTTCCGTTAGTATTGTGGTGGTCTGAACAATTGCCATTAAAACAAAGGTCCTCTCTCAGCGGACCTGGAAAATAGAGAAGGTGCTTATCTCGAACTCGGATATCACCACCCTCCCCCACCACCGCCCCCTCCTGCACTGCTTCCCCCTCCAAACGAAAAGGATGATCCCCCTTGTCGATTATGGTTTTTGCTCCTAGCTATTAGAGCATCTTGCTCCCTGTGTCGGTCATAGTCCTGTTTTCGCATTACGAAACAGTCGAATGATTCAGATCAAGAAAATGGTATTGCTCAAAAGCGTTTCTACGGACGTGTCTATCAATGCGCTCATTCTGCTTACGCCGACGAAGTCACAAAACGGGTCTCCGAGCCAAACATCAACATGCCTCTGAGCAACAAGATCCGGGTACAGATAGTGCAATCTACGCAGCCGGAACTGGACTGGATATGCACCAGCAACGGTTGAGTCCCCACTTTGTCCTTGAGATCCATCCTTACGCTCGGTTGGGGAGCCGTCAAAAGCGTTCCTGTTTATAATGAGAAATTAGAGGTTGATTTCGTGTGCTTCAAGCCAAGATCGGGTTGACCCCACGCATAGAAGACTTACTGTTGGCAGATAGGACAAGTTTGTCTAGCAGAAGCTCGAAGCCAGTCCTCTATACATCCGGAGTGGAACGCATGACCGCAATGAAGGCTCTGCTTTTTCAGTCTCTCGTCTTGAGGTTCTTCCTGTGTGAAGTCCTCCAGACAGATAGGGCAAGACGTTGAGCTGAAATTGGGCACGTCTCGCGATTTATCACGCTCATCCTGGATCTTTTGCAGCTTCCCTCGAACGTCTTTGACTCGCTTGCTCTTCTTCCAGATGTTGCTGTTTGGAAAATACCCGAAAATCATCAAAAAACACAACTCAAGCTTCAGACAAATAAGGGACAGCATGGCCTCTCCCAAGTTCGCCAACGATTGTCAGGCGTTCCTTACACAATAGCCAACCCAAAGAAATATACGACACAGGCAATAATTGTCACACCAAAAAGCGTTGATGCAAAATGGAAAAACGAGTCTAGCCAGGTGGGCTCTTTAGAAAGGTAGTCCCCGATGGATTGGACAGCAGACAGAATTGCCTCGTCATCCTGTAGAAACAAGGATTCTGGATGTTCAGCTGGACTGGTTTCTTTAGGTATACGCAATCCGGGGGAAGAGCGACTCATACATCTTTCTGTCGAAGAAGCCTCCTGGTCGAGCCAACGATATTGGCGATCCTACTGTCAGTAAGCCTCTTTGCTGCACCCTTTCCAGTAGCGATGTACATGTAGCGATCCTCGAAAGACACGAGAAATAAAACTCCGTTGTTGCATTCTTTGCTGCCCACTCCCCATTTGTCAAAAATCGCCCGAGCGAGCCTGAAAGGAGAAAGAGAAAAGCGTCCTGGTCAATTGTCATCGTTCCATATTCGCAGCGTTCACAGGATATGATCAGGATTCTGGCCTCTCCAAAGTTACCTTCCGAATTCCTCATCACGATTCCCGGATTTGATATGTGCTGATTTCATAAGAGCTACGCCTACCTGAAAAATAAAATAAAACGAAAACACAAACATACATATCGGCTACGATTCACTCCATGGCGACAAGCAAATTTTGAAGTGAGGTGTAGGGCTCACCTGATATCCATCATACCCACTACCACAAGGGCCTAACTTGAATCCACGTTTTCCCGCCTGAAGGTCATTCACTATTCCGTCCACGGTGTCCCTCGCAGAGGAGCTTAACATCGAGTCTGGATCGCATATCGAACTTCTTGTTTTTCCTGACCTCCCACAGAGGTCAGGTTCTACATTCGGGTTCGGAAACGACTCAGCACTCCACATTTTTCCCCAAGCTGTCCCGTACAGCAGCAAAAAAACCACCGAAACCCTTAAAGCTCGTGGCGACATAGCATCCACCCAGGGGTCACCGAAAACCACTCAGGCACTTTTCCAGAAGACGCACTCAATACCACTCTCAAGAACACCACCAAAAAATGTCCAGGAATTCAAGGCTCCATCTGTAACACACTGCTTCGCCCAAACAAACAAAAGACGACACTCTAAGATCTCCCATAGCCGCTTTGTCACACATGCTTCAACCCCACCTCCTCCGCCATGACTATATCTACTTCACAAACCAAAAACGGAGCTCTTCTCAAATTATTGATTCCCTAATAAGCACCGTCTAGATTTTGGCTGAGTAAGCACAGTTTGTCTTTATGTACTTAATTAATTGGTTAGTAGTCTCAAAAAGACAGGTGTTGATAATTAATTTGATGAAGCTTTGGGACGATAGCACAGAACAGCACCCCCTCTAAAATATTTGACTATTCCTTTGGCGTATTTTCCAATTTTAGTACATTCTAGATTGAAATTTTTTTCTGCTAGACAAAACAAGGGACTTTTTTCATGCTCTCTTTTTGCTCCGGGAATGGAAACGACTAAATTGTTTTCACCAAAGGGTGGGTGGCATAAAATGTACATATTCATGTTCGATATTTTACGTACATAAAACAAAATTTATTGGGTTGGAAAATGGAGTTTGATCATGGTGTGGAAGGTTCCGTCAAATGGCTCACGACGCAGTTGTCTTTCATCGATTTCTGCAGTTTGGAGTAGCAGATTTACCGGAGCCTTTTCCTCCTCTCTAGTCTCTCAGTTCTCTGCTCGTCCTTCTTACGCTTTTCCGATTCCATCTTGCGTTCAACCTCCTCCTGGATAGTGGCCATAGGCATGGGGATAAAGCTCGTGCGCTTACCAGCTCTGACTTGCTTCGCGTAGTCATCGTAGTGGTCCTGATAAGATTTTCATGGACTGAATCAGTAACAGATATCAACACACGAACCGAAGATGTCTCAACTAACCTCAGTCAATCGATAAGCCCAGTGCTGCAAAAGTTGCCGAATCACCGGTGAAACGCGTGCATCATCAAATTCCTCCTTTGCAAGCACGACCTTGTGGATTAGGTTTCTTTTCCAGCGTCCCTGCACAAGAACAGTGGGTAGAGACTAAGCAATGGACCGGGCAGAAGCCATGAGCCATCTAAAACGTGCTCGAACCTTTTCTCCTGCGATCGCACTCCATCGGCCAATTTGTCGACTATCATCCGGAGTTCTTCGTCCGAGGAAAAACCTACAGTACCATTGCACCCAACCATATGGATCGTAGGAGGTAATCCATCCCTTGCCCTCCCATTCTTCAAGACTCAAGCCGGTCCTTGCTCTGTACAAATTAACCTAGACCATTGGGTATTGTCTCCTTATGTTCGTTATAGAGCTCGAATATGTCCGTTTGATTTGGTTTACAAAATACCTGAACATCGTAAAGCGGGGAAGCCACCTGTTTCTGGATATCCAATCCTTCAAACCACTCATCTGGGAATTCCTTCCATGCGTCTTTCAGTCGTTTGCCAACGACGGAGGAGTATATGGGTCTGAAGTAGGTACCACCAAAGCTGCCAGACTGAAAGATCTCTTTCGGAGAAAGGTTGGGTCGAAAACTGGGAGTGTCAGAAAAGCGAAATGCTCCATCTTTCCCCCTAGAGGGTATCACAGCCATCCGCGCGCAACCCGTCAGTCCACGAGCATGAGCGCCCTGTTGCTGTTGCCTTCCAAGCCAACTGGACACAAAGCAAGAGTCCGCTAAAACCCTGAACTTGCGCTCAACTTGTGTTCGATCTGAGGACCATAACATTCTCGAGGCCTTTCCGCTCGCTCTGCTCTTCGGCCTCAAGTCCTCTCCATCGGTTTGCGCGGCTCAATTACCTCAGGACGGCTCAAATGTTCATAGGACACGTCGTCGTACATTCTACTGTACAATTGGCTTTTGTCCTTCGTTTTCTGCTCGAAAGGAAGAGACGCCGGGACTGCACATGCTGCGCTGCGCAGTAGCTCCAGGTCACCGGTCACCGGTGGAGGAACCTTCTTGCGCATTCTACGTCTTGCCGGATCGGTGGTTTTAGCAGGTCACGGGATCTCAGATCGAGATGGCTAGGCCAAGTCAGGGCTTGGCTAATGGACATGTTTTTATTGGAAACTGGAATTTTTTGGTGCTTCTCAGGTTGTTCCGCAGCGGATATCGTGTTTTACTTTTCAACATCGACTAGCGAAAGTCCTGTTTTCTTCTATGCTGGCAAAACACACGGCTCGATAGAACCCCTAATTCTGTGCGGTGAGAGGGGTGTCAATGATACCTTCCGCTTGATCAATGATACCTTCTGCTGGTTCCTCTGTAGGTAGAGTCTCCGATTCATGAACTGGTTCTGCGTCTTCCGGCTTGGAAATGGCCCAGTATTCCATTCTGCCCTGAAAGCCGTGAGAGTCCAGAGGTCCTTTCGGCTGGCGAGGTGGGACATACCGCTTGATTGTAGGGCTCGACAAAAATCCTACGTCGGAATCGCCTTCTTTCCACTGGGAGCGTGGTTTGGTCATCTTGTACTTGGAAAGCTGCTCCGCGCTGAGAGGTTCATGAGTCTTATCCTCTGGTCGTTTCGATGGTTTCTTACCACGCCGTCCTCCGCGCGAGCTTTCACCGTCCCCAGACTTTCGGTCGGCTTCCTTCTGCTTCTTCCAGTCCTCCTCGAGTTGCCTGAACATCTCAATCTTTTCTGGGTCTTTTGTACAGCACATGTACTTTTCTTCATCTTCGTTCTCCACTACCCGATGGCCAAGGCCGAGCTTCTCTGCGATACGGTGGATTCTGCGCCTTTCAGGAAACTGGAGCTCCGTAGGGAAAGCATAATCAAGGCCTTCTTCATCTGGACGATCCTTGAACTCAGTGAGGATCTTCAGATACTTCTGCCCTACAGCGTCAAGGTCTTGCTCCATCGAATCACGGGAGAGGGCCTTGCTGTTCAGCCTTTTCTCCTCTTCTTCTTTCCAGACGTGTCTCAGCTCTTGATCCTTGGTGACTTGGATGACCCGCTTTCCTTCCTGGTTCTCACTGCTTCTGTGGCCCAGTTCCAAATTTTCCGCTGCATCGTGGACGGCGCGCCTATGAAAGCTGGATAGGGTTGATGAAAACTCGTAGTATGTCTCCTCTGGATTGTTGATGAATTCGCTCAGAACTTCAGTGTACTGTCGTACTTGCTCTTCGTACTGTTCTGCCTTTGCTTCCTTCGAAAGTTTTGGCTCCTCAAAGGGTGGACGCTTTTGCGTGCGCCAGTTCTCCTCTGTGTTCCTCTTTGGCCTCGTCGTCGTGCGCGGCGGTTTCTTCTCCCGTGGGGGCCGCTCACCAGGTTTCAGACGACGATACTCGATTCGAGTTCGCCTTCCTCCAATTTGAGCTATTTTTAAGTACCCGTGAGCTTTGATAGCGTCCTCTAGACTTCGATAATTAATGAACACCAATCCTAGAAATTTCCCCTCGGTATCGTTGTACGGAGCAAAGCTCTTAATGGGCAAGGTTCCGTCTCCGAGTCCGCGAATTTGGTCCTCTAGTAGATCAATATCGCTGTCATAGGGCAGATTCTTTATCACGATCGTCGGATTTGGTGGAATTTCCTCGTCCGCTGTTGATGGTGTTCCGGGACTCCTGTCCTCTGCAGAATCTCTTGGGAGGTATTTACCATTACCAAAGGCTGGCAAAACCGGTACGACCGGTGGAACTTCCTCGGAACTATCCATTCACACTCGGCAGCTTGGATAATGAATAACAGGTGATGATCCCCAGCTTCACAGGACAGGACCCTCGCCCTTCCAAACTCACTCGCGTCTTGATCTCCTCGGATGTGATAACCCAACTCGAAAGTCCTAACAACAACTTGGCCAAATGCAAATCAAGTCTCCTTCCCCTCTCTCCAAAAGAAACGAACAAGTGCGTACCACAAGGTCCCTCCTCCTCTATTTCTCTATTTGTCCGTAAACGCACCAAAAATAACTCAAAAAATCAAAAGAATGCTTAAGCAAGATGGACACTAGCCAAAACAGCTGGTCGCCACCCTTTTGTCTTTTCAAACAACATGCCGGTTCTCTCACCAAAAACAAGAGCGCTACCCATTCTCAACGTTGCACATAATTAAGAAAATAAAAGCTGATCACCAGCTCTTTTCTTCGTCTCTTCCCTTCCACTAACCGCATTTCACCCTATTTCCAAGACTATCACTACCACCACCCCAACAACCCCAAAAAGCTTCAAGTTCGTTTCCCTCTCTTCTACAAACAACAATAACCTTGTTGTCCAAGGGACCCTAAAGTAGATCCACCAAGATATCCCCCTCCAGGTCCAAGACCTCTTCAACCCCGAAGCAGCTTTCGTCTCCCCCCCACCCCCTCCCCCCTCTCCCCACCACCTACTCATCCACCTCATCAGCCGTGTGGTCAATATCTCTTGGACACGACCCATCTTGATCATGCAGAATGAACGGAGCGCAGGGCGGGGGTCGATGAGGAGAACTGAGACCTCCAGTGCTCAGGCAATACTTTTCTCAATCCACTACCAAAAAAAAGAGGCTATTCCTCTTTGACCTAGAGATGATCTACATTTCGTAGTGATCAAAAGCACATATCCACAAAGCGAACGTAATACTCACACAATGGCAACACGGCGAGTGAAACCGTGCCTTCCACGGCCTCGAAAAAAATCTGTCCCAAAAAAAACGAACCCCTTGCCAAAACATCGTTTTTACATGGATTTTCTTCAACCCATATTCAAGACGGTATGCTCTCTATATCAGTGAGAAGTGGCCTTATTTTACTGTATTGAGGAATATTTGTTTGCTTGTTGATCGTGAATATGAAGATTATTCTTGATTATGATATTCGATTAGTGTTCGGGGATAGTACGTTGTACTACTAGTGTGCGAGGTAAGGTTGAAGTACGTTGAGAGAAGTGGGGAGTGGGACCTGACTAGGCTTGCCGACAGATAGGAACAGTAGAATTCGAAAGCTGCGATCTAGACCTTGATCGCGAACTTCTCCACTGGGATCCGTCTTCTCAGCCGAAGTCCAACGTCCACGTTCCGACTCTTGTAAGGCGAAGGCTCTTGTGCAAAACTAGGATATAGTCGAGAAGTTTTCATCGCGTACTGGACGTGAGAAACGGCCTGTCGTTTCAAAGACGGACTTACGGCGTTCAGTGAGAAGTAGAAAGCCTGCTGCCGAAGCACCCTCCTTTTCTAGAATCATATTCCTCTGTTCCGGTTGAGCCAGGCTGATATTCGCGCTCGGGCCTCACTGCAGGCACCACAGCTGTTACATGGGAAACATTTCAGAGAGGCAAGATCCATCGTACATGGTGCATGTAGTCATGAAGTATAAAAACGATTTTTCAATTTACTACACAACCAGTCCGTCCGACAGTTGTAAAACTTAGAGCCGTGAGTCAGATCGCAGGAAATCAAGTATTGAAGGATCCATCATCTGTGAATCCTTCCAAACAGATTAACCAACAGCTCCGAAGCATACCTCGGAGCAATGGCGTGGTACGTTCTCCCTTGTGTTAAGTTGGTAGATAGTGATTCGTACCGTTGACCCACGCCGCTGTAGAATATCGTACAACACTAGAGCTCGCGCTCATCCTGAAAGTATCTATCAGAAGACTCCCAAGTATCACGCCGCGGGTCCGCGTATACAGTGGCGGAGAAGACTTTCAAAACTCTTCTGGTCCCCAGAGCGTTTGTTAAATAGTTCTCAGCCAAACCTCCTCGCAGTCCTCTGGGCCTTGCTCATTGGAGTCCCTCCGGCAATGACTCGCTGAGCTGGCCTGCTAAACGACGGTGTCTGGTGTCTTCTAGCTCCTGCTTGATTTATCGCTGGCCGTGCTCCTTGAGAAGCCGTTTGAGTCTGGTCAGCTGTTGCTTCTTCACCAACTTGGACTCTGCTGCCGAATGCGTACGTAATACGCTTCGCACCCATCGGCGTAACGGGAGGCTCATTGGCTTTGCCCGCAACAGAAGCAACAGAAACTTCAGGGGCGAAGTGAACAGAGCGATGCGGTTTTGCTGAGACCAAGGAGCTCCCTAAATTAGCAGAGTGGTCCGCGTCGGGTAGATCTGAAAGTAGATTTGAAAGCTCCTGCTCAGAGTCAAACATGATCTGCAAGAAGCACATGGACATGAAAGCACAGGTACGATTGCGTGAGCTCGCTGATGATTCAAAAGGGTGGCAGATATGCAGATATGATCGACTGCGCATGCCTACCTTGGGTCTTTTATTCAAGTCAAGGTCTTTGGCGGAGACTCCCATGGGACGCACAGACCGAATATTCACTCCGTTCTCAGTAAGCGGCCATGCAGGTGGATGTGAGCCCGTCTCCTTAGCTAATCCATTTCTTCCACTCCCGTTTGCAGCGAGTCCCGCCCTTTCGCGCTTAGAATCAGCGCTACGAAGTGGCAGACTGGGAGTTCGTATTCCCGCATCAGTAGATACGCGTTTGGTCGGCATTGGTGATCGTAGCGCAGACATAGAAGGGCCCTTCAATGTCGCACCAGAATGCAGATTTAGTTTTTTCGCACGCATAAGCTCTAACTTGAGCTCCGCTTCGCGGCTGTTAAAATCAGCTTCCATCTGAGGAAAGAAAAACGTTTCGAGACTTAGTAGCGACGAGCTAGTTCTTTACGTCATTGATCAATCATGATACCTCTATGATCTTTTTGCTTGGGTCTTGGACCTTCGTCAGTTCGAAATTCGCCAGCTTCTCCTCCAGAGCTCGTATTTGCTCATCCTTCGAGGGGAAAGAGCTGGTAGTCCTCTCCAGGTGCGACAGCTTCTCCTCGAGCGCAACAATTTGTTCGTCTTTGAGAGCGAAAGATCTACTAGTACTCTCCAGCTTCGTCACCTGCTCCTCGAGAGCTAGAATTTGCTTATCCTTGAAGGCGGATGAATCGCTAGTCCTTTCTAGGTTCGTTATCTTCTCTTCAAGCACTCGAATTTGTTCATCTTTCAAGGCGGAAGAACGGCCAGCTTTTTCCATGTTCGTGAGCTCCTCCCCCAGCGATTGGATTTGTTCATCCTTCATAGCAGAGGAGCGTTTCATCTCTTCAAAATTCTCTACTGTCTTCTCGAGGGCTCGAATTTGTTCATCCTTCAAAGCGAGATTAGTACGTTGGACTGCCTCGACTCGCCTAAGCTCGTTTTCCAGCTTGTCCAGTTTCTCTTGGCTCTTGGCGTTCTTCTGGAGATGTTTTTGGTTCTCATCTTGAAGGTGCTCGACCTGCTGTGAAGCACTCTCAACGGCACGCCGCGTCTTCTCAAGGTCCTCGTGTTTTTTCGCCAGCTGCCGGTCCAAATTTTCTCGCTCTCTGTCTCCTTCAAGCACCTGGTTGCGAAGCCGCTGAACCTTTGTCTCCAGAGTCTTTCTCTGACTTTCCTTTTCGCTGAGTTCTCTACCGAGCCTGACCAGCTCTACATTATCAGCTCGTTTCGAAGCAGCGCCAAGCTCAACCTGAACAAAATCATACAGTCGGATTGCTTCAGCGTGGTCCCTCGTACAAACTTCTCCGAGATTCGCCGAGCTTGCCAGCCAAATACCTTTGCAACTCGGGAAGCAAAGAGCAGACTGCAGTTGGTCTCGGACTGTTCGCTCTCTTCTGGAGCTACATTTACAAACATGACAGTCTTGGAGTTACCGCCAATGCTTTCCTGCAGCAAGTAAGTCAGTTTCGAGTTTCTGAAAGGAATATGGGGTTGTCTGGAAAGAATCCCCATGAACACGTCACCAAGCGCTGCAAGCGACTTATTTATATGCGCGGCTTCCTTGAGTCGATCGCCCACAGCGTGAGATTTTGACAGCCGCTCGGAGCCTGCCAAATCAACCTGCAAAAGAGGCAATCAAGAGCAAAGGGCGTATCAGACACAGTCGGGCGGCGATAAATAGCACTATGCACCCAACGCATATAACCGGGTACTTACCAAGTGAAGATTACCCGAGGTTCTCAGGTTCGTCAATAAGCTTCTGCTCTGGACGCGCACAGATACGATAAGATGACTGCGGGAAGACCTCTCGTTCATCGCAGTTGCGCCAGAAGCTCGATTTGAGCTGCCTTCTCTCATCAGATTCCATACCTCATTTGATGTGTGGCAGTCTACGAGCGTTAGATCAGGGATAAATACGCCATCCGGTCCTTTTTTGATTTCGAGCTTGGGCTGGACTTTGTCATTGACAAGCAAGTCTCTAAGCGTCTCGTTATATATCTCGACCATTGAAACCGAGATTTTCGTGTCGAACATATCGTTCCGTTCCTGACTTATACGGAACAGGTCCTGGAGAGCTCGAAAATTTACGCCTCGATCTTCGGGGACCCCGTTCATAGTATAGGTCTTGCCCGAGCCGGTTTGCCCGTACGCAAACACGCAGGCATTGTACCCATCCAATACAGATGTAACAACACTTGCAGTTTCTTGGTATACAGTGGATTGGCTTTCAGATACCCCGAACACTCTGTCGAACTCGTATCGCTTCGCTCCTACGCTTATCTTTTTGTATTCACCGTTTTCTAGTCCGCCAATGTCTACGAACGCCTGACGACCGGCTTTTGGCGGTCGTATCCGGCAGAATACCCTTGATTGCCGTCCGCAACCAGGACCAGTTAGCCAGGTCGTATTTTGTGATGAAACGAAAATGTCTACACGTGTGATGTTGCTCACCTGATATTTCCTTTGAGTTCCTGCACCGTATTGAACAGCCGCTTTCTCTCTGACCACTCTTTTGCGTACCGGTGCTCTGCTTCTCGTCTCAGCTTTTCTTCTTCGGCAAGCCTCTGCCCTACTGTTTCAAGCGCAGCAAGCTTTTCCTGCAGTGTAGCCCTTAGGGAATCCAGCTCCTGCTGCAGACCATCATTCTCCGGTCCAACTGTGTGGGCTTCGTCAAGAAGCCCTCTCGCCTCTTGTAGAGCAAATTCAAGCTGTCTGCGTGCTTCGCTCGATGACTCCCGCTCCTCTTCGAAAAACTCGACGTAATCAGAGACAACCATTCGAACGTTGTCCAGCTCATCAAATAGGTTCGTAATGGGCTGATTTACCGAGATCTTCAAGGAACTCAGACGAAGATTGACATCTGCGATCTGCTCCCGAATTCCCTCAATGGCAATCTATCCCGTCAGGACGTAAGGTTGGCAACGGAAGAACATCAGAAAATTGTCTCCGCTGACAGAACACGAAACAAGCGAATATGGGTACTGGACATTTTCATACCTGGTCCTTGGATGGCGAGCTGCCACCTGCAGGTTTCATCATCGACTTGGCCCGCAACGCAGCTATTTCACGTTCTTTATCCCTTGCGAGCTTTCTAGCTGCTTGAAGAGAGCTTTGCAGCTCCGTAATTCGACCTCGATGGCTCTTGGACTCCCAAATGTCCTCCTCGTGGGGGATACTCCCCTCCAAACCGCAGAGACCAGGAGAGCTAGTCTCTGTCGAGTCCTCGTCTTCGTCGAGTACCTTCAGGAAACTCCTGAGTCTGCTTACGGGTGTTCCTATTCCGGACTCAATGATACTGTATTCACCATTAGCCGCAGATCGGTTTCGACTGGGAGTCATTGTCAATTGTTTTCTTGCTTCCGGGCGACTGGGTGTTCTGTCAATGCTGTCTATTATCTGCACAGATCTGTCAGCCTCGCTTGCCAGATTCACTTTTCGCAATGTAGTCGACTCCCAGCATCTTTTCTTGCTATTGTCGTCGATGCAGATGTATTTGTACTCGATATTTTCAACATCATCCAATTCCACTTCCAGCTCCCAGTCTCCTTTCCACAGCCCTTCGAAAGGAGCCTGGGCCGTCTTCTTCTGCATTCGTATTGCACTGTCCTCCTTCCATGATCCAAGAGCAACCCCAGCCCCAACCGCATACACTGTGACGTCGTCGTTGGAAAGATAGTTCGTCTTAAATAGCACCCTGTAAGTCTGCGGTGAATCGACTTCTTCTTCCTCCGGCTGTTTATGAAACGCATTGCTGCGTCTCCTAGAGGCATTCCTCCCGGCTCCGACTCCGCCAACAGGTATCAGTTTTATTGAGTAGTTGTTCTCATGATTGAGCCAATTCACTTTGTTGCTGTGGAAGCTCCACAGCCGGAAGAGCGTTTCATCGGAAATGGTTACCTGAATTTATCACAGGAACGCCAAAGAGCATTCGTAAGCATCCAATTTGATCGAAGAAAAGGGATCCAGGAACATGAATCTGGTTTCCGTACCTTCACCAAGGCCCATGATGCACTCCAGCCTTTTCCGTCGTGGCGGATCGTGATGTTTAAAAGGTTGCCAACGAAGGGAGCGCTAAAGGCAACCTCTGTTACGCTACCCCGCAGAAGCTCTCCGTGCGTTAGCGGAATTTCTTCTGTTGTCCTACAGTCTCCGACCATGGTTAAGTAAACTTGAGCGTCGGTTCCTCCCCATCGCGCATCTCCTGTTTGCAGGGTAACGGAATACCGGTGCATTTCACTAGATACATTCCCAGAATCTTCAGCACCACGGTCCCTCATGCTACCACTTTCTCCTCGCTCCGGGGTCCTCAAACTTGGACTCCCCATCGCCGACGAGTCAGTCATCCGGAAGGGTCCGAGAATGAACTCCCAGCCCTTGCGCGTTGCACTGCACTATTGATTCGAAAGCATGAACATCCAAGAAATCCGAACGTACATGTAGGATTAGTACGTCAAGATCTCCAACCTGCTCTCTGCTTGCAGGAAGTTGAAAACAATCGCGCTCATCTCAATTCTCGTCGACCCCGAAGCATTTTTTTTCTACCTCGACTTGTGCCGTCCTCTCCCAGTTTCATATGGAAGACTGCATACCACATAAGAAAATGAGTAAAACTAGTGAGTCAAAACAAAACAGTCAAGTTACACCTGCCTTCGTTTCCGATCGCTTCGCTGAATCCCCTCATCAACCTGAACACGACTCGCATTGCTGAAACTAGCCGGTAGGGGCAATGTCACCTAGGCGCTTTTGAATTTTGAATTTGTGGCAGATGTCAATCATTAAAGTCAATCACCAAATGCAAATGATTGAAACAAACGCAGTCATTCTGAGCGATTAATGACTGTAGTCAATCAATAATAAACATGCATTGAGGAGATAGCGTATATATCGGTGGCATCATCTGGAATAGTAGATCTTTGGTGATCTTGATTTTCTCGATAAAGTAAGTATATAGATTCGTATTGTATTTATGTTTTGATATTTTTGATGCCTTCTGCCATTTTGGGCGTGTGGGCCGACGGCGGAAGGCCCTATCTCATTTTCCTCCATTTCCGAGACGTACGGAATGTAATTTAGCTTGTTAACACACCCAGACGTCTCGAAAGAATGCTCTTGCCCCTCGCTTTAGCTTGGCCCAGTCGAAATCCCCGACATATGCAGTCCTAATTATAAATAAATCTACTATCGTAAAATAGATTGTGTGCTGACCAGGGGTGGTTAAGAACTTGTTGCGCTTCAGGAAATGTCAACTGTGAAGCTAGAAATGGCTAATATTCGGTGCTTTCATGAAGCACCGAATATTAGTCTCTGAAATACGAATAGAATGCTACTTAATGAATATCTGATTACCCCGCTGGTTATCAGAGAAGAATAGGGAAGTATTCAACGCAACGCACAAGTCTAGTTTTAGACCGGTGATCCCATAATGATTGTTTTGTTTTTCTTGACCCCCGTGCGCAGTGAGATCTTTCTGGTTTTGTTCATTGCGAGATGTGGTTTTTTCGGGGGTTGCTGAAGAGAATACAAAGTAGTGGGTTGTTCTTGAGTGTTTTCGAGTTTAGGACGACGCTTCAAAGGGCGGAGTTGTAGAATGAGGGAAAAAAAAGTTAGGTTTTGGTTGATTTTGAGGGGTGTGGAGCGCGAGGGTGGAGTGATGTATTGAGTTTAGGAGGTTTGGGAGGAGAGTGGGCGATTGTTTGTACGAGTGGGAGGCCTGTGAAGGATAGGAGGTAGATCGTAGGTAGAAGTTTGAGGACTAGGAATCATGGTTGATCCTGAGCCAACGCCTGCGTCGCCGCAGGCTACCAAGCTGGCGAAGCTGGCTAAATTGCAAGCCTCTGTACGGATGGGTGGCAAGGGAACGATGAGAAGAAAGAAGAAGGCGACACATAGAACGGCGCCAACGGACGACAGGCGTTTTCAGGCAACCATTAAGAAGATGGGTATGGCTCAGATTACTGGAATTGAGGAAGTGAACTTGTTCCGTGATGACGGCACAGTCACAAACTTCATGAATCCTACTGGTAAGATCTGGTCCCACTCCCCTCATACTGAGCAGTGAGCTCTCGTTCACGATTCTAACGAGAGAAGTGTCTCCACATGGATAGTACAAGCACAGCTGCACGCCAGCACCTACGTCATTTCGGGTCAGAACCAAACAAAACCGCTTCAGGACATGCTCCCGAGTTTGATAAATCAGCTCGGTCCGGATAACATAAAGAACATTAAGAACCTCATGGAACACCTCGTTGCCAAGGAAGGCGGAGAAAACGGTCCGGCCGAGGAAGGTGATGAGGAAATTCCCGAGCTCATGGAAACCGAGAACTTTGAGAACGTTGAAGGGGAAAAGGTGAGTTTCGAAATTCCTTTCTTGGAGATATAGATTTTTGCTCTCCACGACTAGACCTGTGCTAAAAAGCTTACCTACGGCTTGTAATGTGTAACGCAGGACGAGACCAAGGGAGAACCAGCTGAGCAAGCCGAGGAGGCGCCTGCTGAGAAGCCCGAGGAAACTGCTGATGCGTAGGCAGAACAGGATTAGACAGCAGACGAGGTTGAGATGGGGAGACGGAAATAGCTGCGTTTTGTACTTTGTTTCAGGAAGCACTCTTTCTCGTTAACCAATAGACTTGTTTTGAACAGTGCTCGGGAACCTAAGTCGCTGTAGTGCGCTGCAGCCACCAGGTTTGACTTACCGAGCTCCTCGTCGTTAACTTTGATGTTGTGTGCCGATCATCACCGACCGCTATATTTTTCGGCTGATAAAACGGCACAGTGCTTTGTGAGGTAAAATGAGGACGTCTATCAATCGAACAGAAAATTGGGAATGGACCGATCAATATCTAGAGCACGCTGGAGTTGTGCTCCTTCCCCTGTGTTTTCATCTTCCGCCAGTAGCGTGGGTGGACGAAACCTCAGAATCGTATGCCGCTGTGGATGAACCTGAGATGTGCAGGGATCCAGGCCTGGCGACGATGAGAAGCCTGTTCTTGACTTCTGGAAATATTTCCCAAACAGATTGCGCGAGTTATAGCAAGGAGATTCGCAGATTTACATGAAGTCAGATCCAAAAATTTGCCTAGACTCTGTAGTGGAACATGCATCGAATCGCAGTGTACCTCTGTCCGCGGTATAAACCCTTCCTTGATTCCAAAATTCTCTAGGACATAAAGCTGCACTGGCAACTTAAGCCTTAGGAAAATCGGGTAGTAGATTTTCTTTGGTGTCTGCATCGTGAGAGACAAGCTCCAAACCCCTTTGAAACTGGTACAGCCTGGCAGTTCTGGGGGAGGGGAGGAGGCCTACGAATTTTTGGCACTGCCATCAAGAAACTCGGCAATTGGCGTCTCACAACCTCAAGCACATTGTTCCAAGCGGGGAGCTACCCTTTTCAGAGACTGAAATCAGTTCCCTAGCCCAGCCCAGCCATCCAAACATCCACGCTCACGTGCAGCAGCACGCGTCCTCGCCTCATTGTTTCTCGTAACACCGTTTCACTCTCATCCTTCGGAATAGACTTCCAGAGCGCTCTGAATGTGGCTGCTCCAGGGACCTTGTCTTCAGCTCATCTCCCGCTCGCAACCCATGCCCTCCACCAGAATCTCCACTGAAACCAACGACCCGACCAGAAAAGTTAATGTAAGAGTCACTTCCCCGCGAAAAGTTAAGAGTCACCTGTAAAAAACAATCAGATTCATTCCGCATCCCGAATAGTTTCGGATTTTCAATTTAGATTGTTGGAGAATTTTTCAGCCTTCTTGCCTGGATCCCTGCTCCGCACGAACTAGCACAATACATGGATTCAACTGCCCCTCTTTACAAACGCACCAGAGACAACGTAGGAACAGCCAAAAAAACCCTACCCCCTTACCTTAGCTCGTCTAAATTGTTGGCAACTAGATCATTCATATAGCAATAAGTTCTTGGGGATGCATCGATGGGTAATCGCGTTCCAGCAAGAGAGGGTGAACATCAGTGATTCTATTGGGAAGTGGTTTAGGAAGTGGTTCGGTGGGGAAGGGGTGAGGTTGGTCATCCCGGGGTTTTCGATCACAACTTCTTCGCGAAAAGAAACAAACCCGTAAAAAGATATATTGTTGTTTTCAATAGCGAGCTACAGTCAAAATATTCATAGTAATCAATGTTTTTCATATCCAATTCCTCGCCAAGGCACAAATTTCCAGTACTCTTAGTTTTTCTATATGTCAATAAAAGTTGATCATTTCTATCCGATTTATTTCGCAAAAAATATTTTTAAGAACAATATTATCAATAAATATTTGCATTGAATCTCTGTAAATTGTTTCTTTAATAATACAGATATCTGCTTATTCGTAATTTGGAAGGAATTCAGGAAAGACCGCGGAGGGAGAAAAAGGAAAAAGGGTTTCCTGTCAGTTGTGTTTCAGGGTGAGTTCATTCCAGGCTTTCTCTGTCGACCTGGAGGGGCTCAGAGGAGTGTGTGTTGTTATTGTTGGTTGGCTGGTAGACGGGGACAATAAGACAGTAGGGGATATTCCAATTCGATCTTGGAGAAGAGAATGGAAGGGGTGCTGGTGGTGCTAAGGGGGTTGGTATAGGCTTTTTGAGGTTTTTGTTTTTGGGGAAGAAGGACGTGGAGGAGAGGTTGTATTAGCGGGGATTCGACAAGGTGTGGGTTTGTTCTATCGAGATTTGGTGGGGTCTCGTTTTGTTTCGAGGCGTTGGTCGAGATGGGTTGGGGGGATCCGGGTGAGCTTGTAGAGCTGAACGGGGCCTCTGGTAAGACTTGGCAGCTTAGGTTTGCCAAGTTGGTATGGCCCCTGCGAGAGGATCCGGATGCGGCGTCGACTGTGTACATGATGAAGGAAAATCTCCCTAACGGCAAGGTGTATATCGCAAAAACGCAGTTTGCTGATACTGATGAGGATATGGAGGACTTGATCGCCGAAGCAGCGAGCTGGAGGAAGATTAGCCTAGAGAATAACAATCGGTGGCCTCCAAATATAGTTGAACTTCATGATGCGTTTATTACCCGCGGGGAGGACTCCTCCGTAGTGTACCTGATGGAGCTCGGCGAGAAGGGAAACCTTCCCAAGCCGCTCCCTGAAGATCAGGTGGTAAAAGCGCTCCAAGAGATATGCAACGGCGTTCGCAGTGTTTTGAACAGCGGACTCCCCTGCCATGGCTACGTAGCTCATTCTAACGTTGTGGTATCTTCCAAGGTGAGTCTCCGCAACTAAGAGCATGTGGACACATCAGCTCGGAAGGCTCAAGCTGGTGATTCCGCTTTCTCGATTAAGGGAGTTGCCAAACTTGCTGGCTTCGGTGCTGGTCGAGCCAAGATTCTGCGCAGTCATCCCCAACTGTCAGAGAAAGACGATGTATCCGCAATCGGACGCCTAGGGTTCGAATTGCTCGTCGGGCGACCTCCGTCCCGCACGGAGACTGCCCTTCCGAAACAGGCTATGCTCTCCGTACGAATAAGGGAAGCCATTGACTCCGCGATGTCTCCCCCACAAAGTCGACCAGACTTGGGGGCGTTCACACGCATGCTGTCCGAGGGGGTGCAGGCAGGACTAATGTCCGAGACAAGCATGAAGGGAGACCTGAAAAGCCGCGGGGGTCTCCCTCCGGTTGCTTCCATGTCCATGAGACGGGGTATGCCCGCAGCTCCTCCACCGCCCGCTGCAGGAATGGGCCGTCCTCCACCGTCTCAGTCCCGGTCATCGCTCATGGATGCAGTAAACCAAGTTTCCCAAGCCTCGATACGGGGAGCGGTACCACCTGCAGGTGCGCCACCCGCCGCCGGCCAGCAGGCATATGACTCAGGCTCCGGAGGCAGCCTGGGAGGATTGGGCAGGAGATCTAGCGTTATGGATGCCGTGGCCACCGCAAGCCGGCGCGGGGGTGATATGCTGGGAAATGGTGATGCAGGATTGGGCTCGAGAAGAATGTCAATGGATCCCTTTGGCCTGGCTCAGCGGACATCGACTCCAGGAGAGAAAGCGAAAGACGTATCGGAGTTGTTGAACAAGGTGAGAACACAGTAATTGTGTTTGTTCTCAGCTGGGAAACAGTTGATCAACCCGGTGACGATTGCTGTAACGTTGAACTCAAGCTGTTTTGGCTCACTCTTTTGACCGTATAGATTACGGACCCAGACGTTACCGTTTTCGATGCAGAGTCCATGAAAAAGCTTCTCACGCTCCTGCACGAGGCCAAGGCTTCACCAGATGTGTTCAGGGTCCTATTCAAACGTCCGATTAGCGTGGACCCAGTAATCGCTTTCAAAACGTTGACTGCTGTGCATCTTATGATGGCTGAAGGCCCCCTAGAATTCATTGACATGACTTTGCGCCAGGCGAAGTTCTTCGAATGGATTGAAAATAGCTGGTCAGCAGATGCAGTTCAAGCCAATATGGACAAGCACAAGTTCAGCTTTGCCTTTATGAGTAAGTGCCTACTGAGTCATTGGTCTTTCAAGTGGGATGGACGGAGTGGATCATTGGACTCATAGTACCGTTCCTTTTCTACCTCACAGATGGCGAGATTGCAAAGTACGCGAACTTCCTCCGACTGAAGGCAATTTTCCACTACAAGGCTGCGTACGCGTTCCACGGGGACTGGTCCAGGAGTGAGATGCTATCGGAGGCCGGCGGGGACGCAGTACAGGGCAGAGAAAGGAAGATCTTAGCTGGGGTTGCTGATATGATGGACCTGGCTGAGGATGTTGCTGGCTCCATCATCCTTGGGCAGGACCCGTGCAGGTAATTATTACAATCGGACCTCGTTTGTGAGTGTCTGTCGATGCTTGACCTAACCACGTTGTAATATCCCAATCGGCGACCAGGAACATCAAGATTGTCAGCTTCCCAGTTCTGGTTGGAGAGATCATTCATGGGTACGAGGCCGCCTGCGAACTGGTCGACTCTATTGAGAACCTGCACACGAGGCGAAAGTTGGTGCCAGCCTTCAACCGTTGTCATAACAGTGCAAGGAACGTCCTCATGGCATTGAACGCGGCCCCCGATCTCAGCTCCAAGGTGTCCCCTGAGATGGCTGGCATGGAGATCGATGAGAATCCTCCAGGTATCGGGATTTGGATAATGTTGATGTCCTGATGAGAGGTATTCAGTCGGATGTAGGTTGACTGCTCACGTTGGATATCGATGTTTTCACGCAGACATTGCCGCTGAACCCGAACCGGAGCCGGTCGTAGATTTGTCCTACACTGAGGAGGTAGATGAGGGAGAGAAGAAGAAGAAGAAGAAGAAGAAGAAGAAGAAGGAGAAGGGGGAAGAGCCCTTAGTAGAGGATGCCACAGAAGATCCTGCTGCGGGTGATGAAGCAGCTGCGGGAGGAGCTGTTGTGCCCTTCCAAGAGAACAAGATAGGGTTGCTTGTTCGGTACGCCGCTGAACATGACGGAGATGCACCGGAAGAAGAGCCAGTAGAGCGTGCCGCTAATCCTAACGTTGAGAATGCTGGTCTTTTGGCGGACATTCTGGGTAAGCGAGAACGCGGTCGCTGGGAATTTTTCGGAGCGTGATCTTCGGCTTCCTGGTCTGGTCACATGCTGCCCAATCTTACCAATAATCTCGGCTTTTCGTGACAGGTGAGGCACCCACGGCTGAGGAGGGCGGCGATGCAGGAGTTGGAAATTCGATTGCCCTGGCCTTAACCGATGAGGCGAGGGAACAGGAACGCGCAACTTTGCGAGAGGCGCGTGAGAATTCCGCCGCGTACTCAATGGCACTGGTATGCGGTCCACAGTCTATCACGATAGAAATGACTAAATACAGTTTGCCGGTAGGTAGGTGTT
The DNA here is from genome assembly GCA_029953675.1 of Rhodosorus marinus. Taxonomy (NCBI): domain Eukaryota; phylum Rhodophyta; class Stylonematophyceae; order Stylonematales; family Stylonemataceae; genus Rhodosorus; species Rhodosorus marinus. Next base: position 217,556 of record JAMWBK010000001.1, read on the forward strand.
CGGAGAAACCTAACCTTGCTATTTCCTTTTTCGACAAGACTGTGGTTGGAGAAGCACCTGTTTTCGAAAAGACGCACCCTCCGTTCTGTCAGTGTGCAATGTGCCAGACAACGACCGCGGTGCAGAATATGACTGTCTATGGTGCAGGAGATGAGGATGAAAATATTGATCAAACGCCTGTTGATGCCACCACCGAAATACCAGAAAAGTTCATCATAAACGGCAAGGACGTGAAAATAGGCCAAGCCATAGGAGAGGGAGGATTTGGATCAGTGTACAAAGGTAAGTTGCAATTCGTGGAGCTTGCAAACATTCGTGTCTGGAAGGCGTACGTTTCCGAAAGCCAAGTCCTTCTTTCGATGTTGGGATTTTTTTTCTGCCGTCAGGAAAATACAAGCGGAAAGAAGTCGCGGTCAAGAAGATTCAGAAGGCATATTTGCAGGACGAGGCTATATATGATGCCCTCAAGAAGGAAGTAGCGTTGATGAGTCAACTTGAGCACAAGAATGTTCTCAAGCTTGTCGGCGCATACCCGAAGAAGAACAATTTTATGATGTTGTTTGAGTACATGACTCGGGGATCTCTCTTTGACATGATTCACAAGGCTCGCGCACGGCTGACTTGGCCTATTGTGAAGAAGCTTGCCACGAATCTAGCACAGGGTATGGCTTACCTTCACGCGTCGAAGGTAATGCACAGGGACTTGAAATCGGCGAACATAATGGTGGACGAGGACTTCAGCGTGAAGATAGGTGACTTTGGAATCGCTGTCATCCTCTCTGGTGAGGATGACGACTCCAGCGAGCGCCATGGGTGAGAGTTCCCAACAGCTTCTCAGCTTGCCGACATAGCACTTCGAACTGGAACGTTCACTGACTGTAAGGTTTCGTTCGCCTATGAACGGATAGATTCGCGGGTACTCTGCAGTATATGGCTCCCGAGGTCATTCAGAAGCTACCTTTCACTGAGAAGAGTGATGTCTACTCTTTTGGAGTTGTGCTATGGGAGATGGTCTCGATGGAACTCCCTTACGCTGGCGTAGATCCACAAGTAGCTGCGGATCAGGTTATGAACAACGGCTTCAGACCACAGATCCCACCGTTCTGTCCTCAACCCCTCGCGGTGCTCATATCTTCCTGTTGGAATCAGGAACCAACTTTACGGCCCTCGTTCGTTCAGATTCAAGAGCTGCTAAAACGGATTCCGGGTTAATAAACCTGAGCAACTATTGAATACTCTACTCCCCCGCACCGAGCTTCTTCTTATTTGAAACGGAGACTGATACCCTATAGTACGAACGAAAACAAGACAACTTCACTCTAGATCACCGTGCTTACTTACTACGGAGCCGTCTTGAGGATGGACCCTCGAACAAACGCCTACCTCGAGCATTGACGTGCAGCGCATAATGCATGAATTCCCCAACGCCGCAAAATCATCTATCCCTGCTCTTTGGCCTCGCAGAACAGCAACCCCGCCTTCGAGAGGAGAGGCCCTTTGATCTTGACAGAGTGTAAGCAAATCTGGTACGGACAAATTGTTTTTACATATAACTGCCTCGCTGCTTTCGTAGAATCTCATGCAACGGCAAAACCAACAATGACCAGGCTGTCCGTCTCGGAAGCCAAGATCTTATGCTTTTTAGGAGGCGCGACTCGAATGCACGCACCAGGTGTCATGGCAAGCGCTTCGCCGTCCAGAATCAACGTCCCGTTGCCAGAAAGAACTAGGAATACTTCGTACATATCGACGTGCCAATTCTCAGAGGCGATCTGGTCAATGAGCCGAACCAGTGCCTCCTTCAGTGCTCGCAAGGCGTTGAGGGTCTCACTGGTGTTTGTGCTCCTTACCTGGCCAGGTTTCAGCTCGGACCGTGCGACTTGCGTAATGTGTGGTATTTCACCATTCCTAACTAATACCTGCAAGAGCGGTGTGTGTCCAAGTGCCACTGTTACAGTGAGCAACTAGAGCAAAACCACGAGCTCCAGAACAACCCGCATATCCGATTCGTTTTCGGGCTTCTTACCTGCTTGAAAATGTCTTCATCATGTGATACGCTCTCAAACGGGATGTTTTCAAGGTGAACATAAGGGCTTACGTCCGGGAGAGCCTTGCTTCCACCAAAAAAGAAATGAGCAACAAGCAAGACCTCGCTACAGACAAGAATCAACAAAACCGGTGCAGGAACGTTCATCTGGAGCTTCCCCGTTTCCCCACTAATCGTTTTTGTCCTCTCTTAATGACAACTGTGCTCACAACTTCACAGGGATCGGACAAAGGCTAACGTGACGCTCTCTATCCACCTCCAACAAACTCCTAACACGGCTCTGGAGACACTTGTCCTTATCAATCAATCGCTCGAGTTCTTGACCTCCACCATAGCAAAGCAGGACAAAATTAGAGCGAAAACGTCTATATCTAGATATCCTATACAGAATTTCAAATCTAATTCTGGCGTTTTGATCTCGAATTAGGATATCTGAGCTCTATAATAAGGCCCATCTGACGATCTGCGTGTATATGTGGACGATGACGGTTTGGATGGATTCACGTGTTGAGCATGGAGGTTCGCTTCATGTTACATGTGGATTTCTATCGTCATACAACCAACCCCAGTAAGGATTTTCGGCTTTGCGTGGAAAGGACTTGCCCAAGAACATCGATGAACACTTTTGTTGATCTCCATCCTCACGAGACGCGGTTGGTATCTGAGCTGACGACGACTGGACTACTGGAAGCGGCTCCTTTGGTCGTTGCTCCCTGGTCATTTTGGCTCATGCGGAACAGAAAATTGAGCTTTTTCCCTTTTTTTCAATGCAGTTCGAAAATTTTGTTTGGTTAGCAGTCTCGATGTTGGCCTTTTGCCACTCTCTTAGGTGGGCATGGTCCTTCATCAACGGTCAGAGTGGATTCTAGATGTTCAGCAGAAAAGCAATGCGGGCTCTTTCTTGAACAGCCCTGGTAGTGCATAAATAGATGTGATTTGATTCCCTAAGTGGCGACCTCGAAGTCTTTCGCGGACGACGCCGGGGATAACTCGTGGCTGTTCTCAGAGAGCCGCTCTGCTTCATAGTCTGAGTCGCTTGAGGACGAGTCCCTTGTCAGTGAATTGATGAGTTTCAGGGCCTTTGATTTGTTGACTTTCGGTTCTCGCTTTCCAGCGGGGCGGGGTCGCTCAACTACAAAGCGAAAAATGTTGTTGGTTAGGTTGGTCAGTATGCGGTCAAGCCCCGCGTCGTTAGTATCCATCTCGGAAAGGACTAGCTCACATATTGATTTGAAGAGGAGTGTGCTCTTTGACGGACTTGGACTGTCAGCAGTTCGCCCTTCCATTTCGCGGCGCTTCTTCGGTGGGGATGCGCTTGCTTCAGTCTTGCCTATTTTCTTGCTACTCTCAAAAGTAGAAGTGATATCACTAGCATGGTTAATCCCCTCACCAGTTTGTCTTCCTTCAGAGCTGGTTCGTATACCTGAAGGGGAGCCCGAGTAGGAAGAATCCTCCTCGCGGTAGTGATTTAATCTTATTGATTTGAGAAGCTTCCCTTTCATGTCCATGACACGAAAACGTCCGCTTGCGTCTCTGTATGCCCGGAGCTTCTCACTTGGCAGCGATGGATCTCTCCATGGCGCTTTATCAAGGCGGTCGTGGGAAAGCCGAATTGTCTCCGGGTACTCCAAGTCGACTTCGTCTTGGGACGACTCTGGAACGTCACTCCTTACGGACGATCGAAGGAATAACTTTCTTTCTGACTTGAAATCAGTGCTCTCCTTTGCCCTCGCTGAAAGTTTCCGAGCACGTTTCTGTTTTCCAGCAGCTCCTTCCGGGGATGATTCGGCTTGACCAAGGTCTGTCAAGATCTTCTTCGGGGATTCTCCGGCAGGAGGGCGCCTTTTGGTACCCCCTCCCTTCTCCCCTTCGCCTCTATTCGAAACTCCCTCATCAACCGCTTTCCTCTCCGGCTCGATGACATTTGACTCTCGGACACCTGTTGTGAGACCAGCTTTTTTTTTTGTGAAAAATCCCAAAATATTGAAGAAAAGCAATCCAACGCCCACCCCCCTTAGTAAGAAAGTGCAAATCGCGATCGGGAATTGGGACAACTTACGTTCTTGCGGGGTTTGAGCTGCCCCGTCCACGGACATTCTCAAGCGAGCCCAAAACCCAGTTCCAAAAAGCCCCGCAATTATTCCGGCTACACCTCGCACGAAATCCTTCAAACCGGTTGTCGTCCAGTGCGGCGAGTGTTCGAGTTGTCCAGTTGTCAAAGGTCGTCCAGTCTCCAACTCCACGAAACCCTAGAAGCAAGTTTTTCCCATCACCATCCAAATCCTTTTCGAGCAGAAAACTGTTATCCAACAAACCCGTAAAAGCACCACGCTCTCTCTCTCTCACACAGCAATACGAATAAACTTCACCTCCCTCCCCACCACCCTCTCAACCACCACCCCTCCAACAAAACCTTACAAAATTCTACTTCTAATCCTACAACTTAAAACTCGATGAAAGCAACACAAAAACAAAAACTCAACCCCCTTCACAACACCACCGTTTGCATTGAAAACCCAATCTCTCCGTTGTTGTGGAGGAGCTCTCCTACATACAGTGGAAGGACAAAGGAGGACGCAACTCGACGAAAACAACATCAAGAGGAAAACGCCATCTCATGAATAAATCTTCCCATCCTAGTCGGCCGATATCGTACACGCTCTCCCTAAGCAAAAAATATGAGGAAAAGTAGTGTGATGAAGAAGCCCTGTTTTGTCGTCGTTCATCTCATTCGGTCAAAGTGAGGGTGTGGAGGACGAATTCTGTCAGAGCGAGCGTTGATGAAGGTCATGCTAGCGCTCCATCTGCAGGAAGATGGATGGACTCCCTTGGTCCCCACCCAAGCCAAAGAAAGCTATCCTTCGTCGCTCTGAACGGTTGAAACGCTTCCAATGCAATCAAGTATGCGAGCAGGATTGAAGCGATGGGCCATGTAGCCTCTCTCGACGGGAAGGGCCCTTCTCTTTAAGAACAGGAATCAGCCATTGAAGGGCATCAGCGGCGTTCTCTCCCAGAAGGTGAGTTTCTCCCTGAGCCCATGTACACTGACAAACAGTCCGGGACTGACCTTGCCTTCTGCAATGCCAAGGATGTGGCCTAGTCCAAGATTGACCGTGGCATGTGTATTGCCCAAGGGTACAAGAACGGGTTTGGCCTTTTCAAGTGTCGAGCAGAACTGGACAACAATGTGGCGCTACTAGAGAAACGCTGTCGGCGAGGGCTCAAGCGGATGCATGCAAGGCAGTGTGGTTTTTCAACGAACACAGTAGTGATGGTGTTGCATGTTGAAGTCGAATATCCATATCGAACCCGTTCACACAACGGAATAGTTGCTTTCACGGAAACAACCTGGCCCATGCTTAGGTTTTGAAGATGCTACTCAAATGCCCAATCGAGACAAGTCGGTGCCTGTCGGTTGTAGTTGGGTTGTTTTACAAACGAGCAGATTGATCTGCCAAGCACAGACTTTTGCCATTCTGAACGGTTGGTTGACGTAGAAATATCCCCCACAGGGTCACATGGTGATTGCACTAGCCTGCTTGGCAAACATCTGCATATCAGGTTTTGCAGGGTGGCATCACAGGTTCCAAGCCTCTACGGTGGAACCTCGCGGCCAAGTTTCTCCGTCGCGGAGTTTTGTGCTGTGGCTAACTAGAAAACTATCAACCCCTTGTGGATGTCCTCGCCGAAGGAAAGGGGAGGCACGCGGGTTGCGCTGCGGTTTACTGGCGTTTCAACGCCGCCTTAGTCTAGAGGCCCGTCCTTTTCCTTGGTTGCCTATTTTCCATTCGCTCAGGGCTGTTGTCTCCGAGTAATCCGGCTCAGTATCCGAACCTGGTCTTAGTGCTGGGTATGAGCTCCCCTCCTCCCCTCCGCGGTCAGAAGGAAGTGGGCCAAGTCTGGATGTCCCAAAGTGTGCATGACAGATTCGCTTTTCTTTCCACGTGAACAGTCCAGAACAGCCCTTTGGCCTATATGACAGGGCGCTCCCCGCTAGGAAACTTGATCAGGAATACTTTCGGTGACTCTGTGTTCACGAAGTTGTCGAGGAGATCTCAAAGCGTTGCACTCACGTGATCGACGCGATCGTGCTGTCTGATGAGAGGGGTTGATGGAATCGGTAGTTCTGACGATTTCCGAGTTCCGACTACTCTACCACAGATTGCGGCGCTCGAAAACCAACGTTGTACACCTGGGCCTGTTCAGGTTGGTCCGAATCCATGGTACCGAAAACGTGCTGGTTCCTTCGCACCGTGTGAGCGGACGTAACGAAGAGAGAAGCGATTCTCGGCCATGTGACATGACTCAGCTCCAGTGGCAAGGACTGGATTGGAGTAGCGCATACGTGGTCTTTGAGAAACGAGTTTGATGGTCCTCGTTTGACAACGAGAGTAATAGTTGTTCCACTTCAACGAAGCTAAAAATAGAACCCCTTTCTAGATGCACGCACAAACTAATGCAGAAGCTTTTTCAGAATGGAAGTTCTACCCAGTTTGTGAGAGTACGTATCGATGTACTGGACGATGTTGCCCATTCCAATCTTGTGCAGCACCTTAAGTGGCGCCAGCAGAACACGGGAGAGAAGGAACGGTAGAGCATCCGTAGTACTTGATGCGACCACGCCGTCCACGACAATTCTGTCATTCATCGTATGGATGTTGCGTACGGGAAGTCGTACATTCAGAATCTTCGTTACCACCGCCGCGGTAGCCTCCGATTCAGTTTCTGGCACAACGAAAATTTTGGACCCCGCCTTGATCGACTTGGCTGGGACAAACGCATCCTTGTCCTTTGCGACTCTCAGCAAGTGAGTGTTGGAGAGCGTAATAGCTCCAGATGCCTTGCCGTCGAGAGTGTTGAAATGGATCTGCCTGAGTCTCCTGACCGCAGTTTGTTTTCCGTGCTGAATCAAGAAAACTTCGGAGAAGGTTCGGCGACCTCGTGAGTCAACGGATTCAACCATATCTCCGACTCGAACTTCGTCGACGGCTTTCATCTGTCCGTCGGCCATCTTCACAGTGGAGAATGCGGAGAAGCAGATATCGTCATCGCAGAAGAGCTTGATGTAGATGTTGTTCCCGACCTGGTAGCAAAAGTCCTCTTGGGCTGTCTCATCGAGTACCTGAACTCCGTTGCAACTATCACTGTTCCAAGCCTGAATGCTTCCTTCAGGTTCCCCGTCCTGGCAAATGGCTCTCACACCAATGTCGTTGAAGGTGTTATCAACGTCCAAGTCAACGCAATCGCCGTTGTCACCGTCCTCGCACTCCTCGCCGTCATCACAGGTTGAATTGGTGTACGAGCAGATATCAAAGTCTTCCGCAAAAGCCACTAGGCTGAGTCCGCAGAGGATCAGCACAAGAATTGTAACCCAAACCTTCATTTTTCACAACCAAGAAGCTTGACAAAAAAAACAACGTCCTCCTTCAACAGCGAAGATCCGAGGCTTTCCTCAGCTGGCTCCCACCAACCATCGCTTGCAAATGCGGTGCCTTCATATAACCTACCAAATGGGCCGATCTCTTGATCGAACTGCACTACATGATCCGCGAATCCCCAACCACAAAAAAATCACCTTAATCCCCCTGCAGGTCCAATGTCTTAGTCCTTTTCCCGCCCTGACCAATCAGTCCTGAAAGAAACCCAATCATTGTCAAATGTCCCGTATCACGTAATATCGCTACCCCCAACTTGCCTCCACCAGATTTTGAAAAACCTTATGACATCCTGCAAAACCCGGTATCCAAGTTAACCCCCCCTACCAAAGTAGGCCCCTCAATCGAGAACTAATTTGAAACCTTAGAGATACCTGAAAACAACAATCTCCTCAGCGCTTCTCCCCCCCCGCCCCCCTTCTTAGAAAATATGAAGCTCCCCGTCACCAAGAGCCATGTCGAGTCCACCCCATTGCAATCCGCCAAAAAGAATGATAGCGCAAGTCCGTGATTTTTTTCAATGCAAAAGTTCTTACGGTTTAGCTGAAATCGAAATCTCCCCCCCCTGACTCTGATCAACACTTTTAAACACAATCTCAAAACGATTCAAACGGAATCTACACCCCTGTTAAAAATATGAAGAAAATCACCAGTAGTTTCCTTCATTTTCCGACGGGGGCGGGGGTCTTACGGCGTCTCTTTTTTCTGTAGTTTTTGACTGGAATGTGCGGATTCGAATGAAATGTCAGTATGATTTTTGCGATGATCGCGAAAATATTGGAACAAAAAAACACCAAAAAACAAAAATGCTTGGCTTTCTGTCTACGTGGTTGGATCAGTAGACTATTTGATTTCAATGTCTCTATAGACAATGAGAAAATTCGACCTGAGTGAGCATGTATGTATATCAAACATCACGCGCACTTGGACTTTTTTTGAAAATAATTCGATTTGTCCGGGGTTGTGTATGCAGAACAAAAACAACTTTTGTCCAAAATCGTGCTGTACTCATATGCGTGTGGTATATATGATATGAGGTGGAGCGGAGATGAGATATAGTAGGACGTTACGCTGGAAGCATATCTTTGCGTTTGCTTTTGGATGGGAAAACACCCCTGTGTTGCACATAGCAACCGATGGGTGGGGTTTGTGAAACCTATGTAGAGAGTAGATCTAGTAGATTTTGGGGGGACCTAGTGTCATGGCGCTCTTTTCTTTCCGCGGGGTTCAGACCACCAGCGCTGGAGTAGAAGTCTACGACCTAGTGGTTTTTCAGTCTAGACAGCATTTGAATGTTTTTGCTTTGCATTCCCGTCGAAGAACCTAATTTCAAGAATGCACCTTGTTTGGCTCGATTGAGAGTAGAAAAGGATTGTGTGAGAGCTTGGCTCCCCCCTTTCTTGTTTAGTGGACGGGAGCGACGAGTTTGGTATCATGGTAAACCCTGCAGTCTTTAACTCGCGACCCACTCGGCGTAATCGAAACGGTTTCTTCGGCGAGTAAAGTGGTTCTGAAGAGCCTAAATATCTCACTCTGGAATCCAGGTTCAGTTCGACGCCGACGATAGCGGAAGAGGCTGAGCTGATTTGGCAACTTGGCTCGGGGGACGAGCGAGCCCCAAAATCGCCCGATTTTAGCTCTTCGTGGAAAGGGAATTATTTGACGCTTGTTGCTTACAAGCGTCAAATAATTCCCTTACCAGCGGGCCATAAAGTCACCCCCTTGCTTACTCTAGGGGCTCCAATTCAGTTGTCACGCGTAACCTAAATATGCCATCAGTCGTTCTCACAGCGCTGTAGACGGCTACAACACGAACTCACGTCCACTACCGGCCTATTTTCTTTCCCAAATGAATAATCTCCATCTCTTTCGTTTTGGCCATCAGTAGCAAACCTTTCTAGATACCAACACTCTAACGAATCGGATATTACATGCCTCGCTTCCTCCCAGCCCTGCCTATTAGCAACCACGATTCTATGGTATTTATCAACCCCTAAAATCAGGCTTCCGATAATGACAGGCTGTCCCTGCTCGAGCTTTCAGTAAGCGGGCTTCGCTTACTGTTTATCCTCTACAGTATAGTGTAGCTGCTCTACCTACGACACTTATATGATAAGGGGGGTTGCTCGGCTATAAATGGGGTCCCAACGCCAATTAAATATCTGGTATCGATACCTTCGTGTTTGCTTCGTGTTTGCTCCTGGTTTTTGAAAGAAGACCTGCATTGTTGTCTTGCAGTCACTCCCCGCACCTCAACCTGCTCGACAGCGTTCAACAACAACGACAAGACTCTGTGACTTTCCTCGTTCTAAACTCGAGGCACACATCTAGATTATGAGAGAAAAAAGAAGAACTGTCCATTCATTGGCTGATCGCAGTAGCATCGAATTATTTTTGAATTACTACTCGAATCTCCCCCCGGCGACCTGCTTATGGTACGCAAGCAAGATTTTCACGTCAGAGACTGGCTGCGTAGCTGCGCACAACACAGCGGTCCTAGACGTTTGTCCTGTATATGCGTTGAAGTGGTTAAGGATGCGCCCCGGAGTACGGGCAAAACTTCGTTGGACGTCGACCGAAGGCTCGCGAGCAGATTCTTTCCGCTGGGGCTCGCAAGCCGACTGAAACTGAGTACTTTTCACAGCCTTAGACTGTTGTTCTACTTATCCGGTTTCTACTGTCCCTATGACAACTGCGTGATCCACTCCTTTTAGACGACTTAGGTATTTCCGTCCGCAGCTGTGGTTTACCAGTCTCACAGAAACCTTGTGATGGGTGCGTGCCCTCGTGGACAAGTTTTTGGTGATAGCCCAAGGCTCCCCGGAGAAGAAAAGCAATGGATCCGGTTTCGTTTGTCGAGGGTTATGCATGACGAGATTGCTCCTCAGCACCCCGTGAACAGTCATTCCGTGAAGATGACGATTAATCACGCCTCCCTGGGTAATCCTGTAGTTTGACTTGCAGCGGGCAAATAAGATAGTTTCCATTCGTCACCCCAGCTTCCCAGTTTGGACTTCGGCCCAACGAATCAACCATGTACTAGCACGCAATAGTGATACGAAGCTGCATAGCGCAGGCAGACTCAAAATGTCGGCGATTTGGAGCACTCGCAGCAGAGGTCACTCAGTGCACGTGGTATGTAAAGAGCGATGGCGTAATGTCAAAAAGGAGCAACAGGTGGTTCCTTCGTTTTACATGTGCTATTTCGTATAGGCAAAGAAAACAACTGGCTTTTCGGTTCGAAGGCCGCATCCTAGCCCGCGCTACAAACTGGACAAGATCTTCCTCCCAGTAGAAGTCTTGGCCAGCTTGTGTGCATACGCATCAAAAGAAGTCACGACCTCGTGTAGTCCGATCTTGTACAGGAGCTTAAGTGGCGCTAGGAGTAGTCGAGCAACGGAGAAGGGCACGAGTTCCGTCGTGCTTGATGCGACAACTCCATCAACCACAATTCGGTCGTTCATAGTATGGATGTTGCGCACGGGATGTCGTACGGAAGAAACCTCCGTCACCAGCGCTTCGGTGGCCTCCAACTCGTCCTGCACGACGACAAATATGGTCGATCCCTTCTCGATTGTCTTGGCAGGGACGAAAGTATCTTCCTCTTTCGCTTTCCTCAGCATGTGAGCTCCTGAAAGCGTGATCGCTCCAGAACCCTTACCGTCAACTGTACTGTAGTGAATCCGCCTGAGTGTCGTCGCGGAAACCTTTCCTTCATGTTGAATTAAGTACACTTCGGAGAATGTCCTCCGACCCCGGGAGTCAACAGATTCGACCGAGTCCCCTACTTTCACGTCTTGCACGCTCTTCGTTTCTCCATCGGACAGCCGGACAGACGAGTACGCAGAGAAGCAGATATCCTCCTGACACTCAAACCGTATGGCGAAATTCGTGGCGCCGACCGGGTTGACGACGGAGCAAGTATCATCCGCAATAGCATCAGCATCTGGCGTTCCACTGCAGTTGGTTTCTGAGAAAAGGCCGAGCAAGCCTGAGGCGTTTTCCGATTCAGTGCATGCGCCTATTGCACCATACTGTTCACTCGTACCGTCAACTGATACTGTTAGACACGAGCCGTTGTCGCCCTCCTCGCACTGCTCGCCTGAGCTACAAGAAGTATCCGTGTACGTGCAAACTTTGACACTCACTCCGTACGCGGTCAGACTGAGCCCAAGAAACACTAACATAAGAGTCACCCCCTTAATCTTCATCTTTCTAGATAGGACGAGAGTATTCTTCTTCTTGCACTTGTGACCTAAGAACTCCCTCCCTGGTGGCCAGTAGGCAATACCAGCAGAAATCCAAATCTGCTCCGCCGTTGACCCACAAGCCGGACCCCCCAGGGGCTAAATATATACGCACTAGCAAAGGATCTGAAGGGAATCGGACTTCAGTAGAATGATCTTGCCACCTCATCTACAGGTGCATCTCAGACAGCCTCCATCAAAATCAAAAAAAAGGACGAATCTATTTGACAATATCTCCACGAAAATGTGTGTCACCAAGAAAAAGAAAGATGAAGTTAGTACACGTCATCAACCAAGAGATATATCCACCAGATATTGTTACTCATGCGATGATAACATGACGCGGGAGCGACAATCTCACCACCCCGAAGAGATCTACAACAACATAGCATCTAAAACAACCAGGATCGACATCGGGAAGGAGAAGTCCTTCCATAAAAATATATAGTACGATCTTCAAAATTAAGGAATAAAGCGACAGCCTGTCTTTTCTTTGAAAAGAATGTGAGAACCTCCCCTACTTTACAACCTTGTATAGGCAAAACCGATTAGATTCAGATCATACTTTCCATTTTTGCTCAGCCGGAAGGGGTGTGATGTGAGAACGAAAAAACGAGGCCGAACGCAGATTACAAGGTTGCACCCGGGATTTTAGGTCAGAACGTTAAGCGTATCTTTAACGATTCTAGTGGACATACACGACAGAAACAGGAGGATAGGGATTATTCCTTTGGAAAAGAAAATAGTCCGATATTGGACGGATGGTTCGAAGTTGATACATATATACATATAATTCTAAAAGAGGTAATAAGTAGGTTATTTTCGGGAGGCCTGCAGGCAAGTGTCTCCCTCAATTGTCCCAAGAATTATGTACAAAATTTGAATGAAAACTCAATGAATAAAAAAAATTAGATATAGAAATATAGAAATTCATACCCTGTTTGATGATTCCATTCTAAAATTAACCGTTATACCGGCCCCTGCTAGGATTGAGATGGAGCAGGAGGGCCGGGGGGGGGGGGTGGAATTTTTACAGAGTCTCGTATCTATTGTAAAATGATTGAAATTTGGACAATATCATTTTCTCTTTCGAGGATTTAGGGTGATCGTTTCTGAGCAGGGTGTAAGTTTGGGGGTTGGTGTGTGGGGTGTGTCCTCGTTCATTATCTCGGAGGCTGAATATGGGGAAGTAGGCACATCAAGGGGAGAGTACAAGATGCTCGTCTGGAGAACTAGGGTGCTGTTTCATCCTTCCATTGGAGCAATTTAGATGGACAGAGTTACAACCCGGCCAGCCAACCAACGGAGGATTCTTGCGCTCACAAATTCTTTTTTCAAAGTAGCTTTGTTCATAGCGTTCGATCTGTCGTTGTGACATGGGGCTTGTTCTTCCCTCTGTCAATAGTAAAAACCATTCATTACATAAGGCTCATCGGCCACAGGGGGACAACTGTTTGCAAGAAATTTCATTTGTTCTCTGGCAGACCGGCTGGTGAATAGACTTGGACTCTTTCAAGTCCCTTGGACGGCCCTTTTTCCCATCGCCCATAGTTCGTTCCACCATGGTACGCCTCCGTCGTCCATTCGAACTTCAGTTTAACGAGCTAGAGGTAAGACCGTAAGGGAACCCAGTCGATAGGGTGCTGGCTGATTATGATTGGCTTTCGTATTAGCGGAGGGGTATTCTGTTTGGCGGATCTCGTTGCTTATTGATTGGTCATCGTGATATCAACTTGTTCTCAGCTGTGTGTACTTCTTTTTCGTTGATTTGGGATTCGTTCGCTGAGATCGAAATAAGCACACCATGTCACATGCTTAAGAGAGATATCCGCAAGTATTACGCGACTGGAGATGTCGATGCTAACGCCACAGCCCAAGCCGTCCCCCCTCCCCCCCAAAGCAACAACAAACTCTCGCGAGCAAGGTAAGGAAGCTTCCTTAGATGATAATATTTCATCGGTGTTGAGATTGTTCCCGCTTGAGTTGAGTACCATACAGGTAGACTCGGGTTGTTTGTATTCTTTCCGCATTTGCGGTGTTTTGTGCTAAACAGGTTGACCCTTGGGGTTTCCTGCACGCCCCCCCCCCCCTCAATAAGAGTTGAATGCGGATTGAGTTGATGCCAGAAGCCCATTGCGAGCTTTCGGGATTTAGGGGGAGCTCTGTTACCACGGATGTAAGCACCATCTTAGCCCCGAGAAAACAACCTGTCGTCCGTCCCTCCGTCCGAATTCATCCCACAAGGGAAGACTGAGTCATTGCTGCGCTAGTTACCTCAACGATGCCGCTTTCGTGCAAGCAGCTTTACGGAAACCGCTACTCAGAGATTTCTCTCTGCAGGAGGAAAGCTTCCCACAGGTGCGAATTAGGCAACCGGGTTGGAGCACGTCGCGGACCCTTGAAGCGCATGTCCACTGGCTAGTGACCTGCTCCTCCCACCAAAACCATGTCGATTTCTAGTAGCTCTTTATATACACGTCTAACTGCACCCAGTCTCCGTTGAGAGGGTTCAGCCCAATACAGCGCAAAAGGAACTTCCGAACGCCGGGATGTTCTACTTCTCTCCGTCGAAATCGTCGTCAGCGTCCTGAGCTGCATGATCTCTACTGTATGGCACATGCCAATCAGTTAACCGACTTTATATGGGTGAGGCCGACACATCCGGCGGTTTGCTCAGCTATCGTCGCCTTCCTCCTGCAGAGGTATGCTGATCCCACAGAGCTCTGTCAACTCGCCATTCAGCTTCTCTCTGAGGTATGAGTCGTCGCGAGAAGAGCGCCATTGTCGTTCACGGAAGTCCCAGTAGTATCTAGCGGGACCGCTCTTTGGAGATGACAACCAAAGCTGTCGGTTAGGGGTTTGTGTGTTGACTACGTAAGATCCCAATCCTACCATTGTCGGTGAGTAGCACACCTGATCAGTGGCTTGGACACCACGTAATATTTCATGATTCTATCAGATCGGCTGCTTACCGTTGCCAAGGGTGACCGTTAGAACGCCCATGCTCAGTTCTATGTCGAACTCACCTCCGAGCTTGTCGCTCTGTACCTCGATTGAGTCGTGCAGCGACGTCAGCGTAGAGTCAGCCGTCGAATAGAAGTCATGCTCAGACCAGTCGGCAGCTGTGGGGTGGCTCTTAATCGCCAAATATCGCACCAAAGAGCACTTTGGAGTCCTTCCCGCATACCCCGCCCCAACACCCGTCTCGAATCGAATGCCTCCTCCGTGAACGATCTCCCGATGTGCTTGAAGGGATTTCCTCACATACGCACGCCCATGCGCTGTGATAGTGCGTCCTAAGATCAATATCCCATTCATCTGTGACCTCTGGTTTGTTTGCCTTACTTTTCACTTAGCTAAGCAAAGGAACAGTGAACCGTCGCTCTCCAAACCCCGGCGAAGTGCTTTTGAATCATCTCGTTATCCGCTCGGCAACAACCAAAGCGTGCAATGGAATTTCGACTGGACGGCAGTCCATTCACACGAGCGACTGGTATGGGATTTATTTATGGAAACAAAGTACATAGGCTTTACATTTCGAGCAGAAGAAGTATTTCCAGAATGAGTGCGAACCCTGTAGTCGAGGTCAACAAGTACTTGGCTGCTGCCAAAAGGAGCAGCAGATCGAGGCTGATCCTGGGCAACGAGTCTGCAGGTAAATCTGACCACATCCTACTTCACCTCACACTCAGCTCGACGGCGAGCTTGCCAGACTTGTTTAATTGACTCTGCACTAGAAGCTCACCCGCTTGCTGACAATTTTCCACGTGGACCTACAGATATGGACTCCATTGTGAGCGCTCTGGTTTTCGCGTTTGTCCGTACGAAGTCAACGAAGGATGTCTACGTACCAGTTATCAACACCGTGAAGCAAGATCTTCCATTACGAACGGTTCGTCGCCTTTGCTCGACGAGATTGTTCAGAATCCTCTTTACTTACTACAGATCGGGAATATGCCGTGGCCGTCATCCCGATGTTTACAGGATGTGGCTTACCTCTTTGCCAAGCTGGGACTTGACATGAACACTCTAACGTTTGTCGACGAGGTTGTATCTGACCCCAGCGTGCCCAATTTCTTAATGAGAGGGACTGAAGTATTAGAAATCCTTTCTAGGTCGATTTTCGGACGGATGGAAACGAAGAAGTCGTCCTCGTAGATCACAATCGGCTAAGCGGATCTCAGGAGGTGAGACCAAACCCAGACACAGATTGCATTTGAATCAGACTGAAGTCAAGTTGCTTGCCCCAGGCGCTCTCGGATCGAGTTACACAGGTCATTGACCATCACGCAGACGAGAACTTGTACACGAAAGCCAATCGCAAAATAGAGAGGGTAAGACGTTGCCACAACATCCAGTCCAAATGGATTGATGTCAACTCACGAATGGATCCGGTGTAGGTTGGCTCCTGTGCTTCGCTGATTGTCGAGGCACTGTCCTCGCAAGCTGAGAGGTCAATCTTGCTTGGAAACGAGTGCCTTTGTCGCCTACTGCTAGCGACGATATTGGTCGATACAGTTAACCACGATGCGAAGCAGCTGAGGTGATAAGTGTCTGGTTCAACAAAGGGACATACTGCACGGAGCTGACCTGGATTTTCTCGTTTGCGCAGGTCAACAGAGACTGACAGACGTGCGTGCGAGATCATACGCAGCGGCAGCAGCGTGGTGGATTCCGATGCACTATTTCTAAGCCTGCAGAAAGCGAAGTTTGATCAGTCGCGGCTTTCCTCCTCTGATCTGCTGCGAAAGGATTACAAGCAATGGAACCTGAATGGAATCAACCTCGGTATCGCTTCCACCGGATTGTCATTGGAGTCGTGGCTGGAGAGGGACGGAGATTCAGTACATAGCGAATTGTACCGCTACAAGGGAACCCAGAGTTTAAACATACTTATGGTCATGGGGGCATTTTTTGAGAGCCTCGACGAAGAGGCGGCCTCAGAGTTTAGGAGAGAGCTTTTGGTTCTCTCAGATGATGCCCGGTTGCTAACGTAAGTCGGCGATGTCGTCCTTCTGATTTTTGATCTCGTGGCCAGTGGTTCTGACTGATGGCATGTCCTGTCTGCCAATGGAAATTCCGATCTCACAGGTATGTCGTCGATGGATTATCAGACGATAAGGCTGGACTGGAACTAGAGCAACTAGAAATACAACAGTTTTCAGGAGATGTCAGATGCTTTTCGCAGAAGAATATCAGAGCCAGCAGAAAAGCTCTTCAGCCCATGCTCGCAAAGCTACTCTCCAACTACCCATCCTCATCCGTTTGACCCCACCTGCATCAACCTATATTAACGAAAGGAGTGCCAAAAAAACACCCCTCTAGATCTTCATGCCATATATATGGTACAATTTATTAAGGCTAGAACAATAAAATCGAGCAGCCAAAATATAGGCACGGTAGTACGTAGAAAAAAGAAACTGCAATTGGATGAGTGTAGAAAGTTAAAGGAATTGAAAGGGCGCCCCACTTTTATTGAATTTATACAATATGAGAACAAGAATTATTTAATTTCATGGACGCACCTTCAATTTTTTTCGCTTATTCATCGAAAAAACTTACTCCTCCCTTTTATATAGGATATCAACGTTGCATGTGTATTCAGAATTAACTGCACCGCACCACCACCCCTCCCCAGTACAATGACGCTTCGGGAATTCCTAAATGAGGTATTGGGGAGTGCGTTGAAGGGTTTTGAACAATTCTTGATGGGAGTTGTAGAAATTTAGAGGGGGGTGGAAAGTTATCGCATGGTTTTTAGTAAGTTTGCTGGGTTGGCGTTTCACCAGACAAGAGGTGTATCACTACGTTGCCAGTTGTGATGATAGTAATCATGGAGTAGTACTTGTGCTTGCCAGTTGGGCGTAGCTTTTGGGGTTTTGCAGGGTGTTCTTGTTCTTGTGGTGGGGGTGTATGGGGGATATTGAAAGAAAGATTGTAGGATAGAGTCACAGCTTTATGGAATTTGTAGTCAGAAGTTGGTTTGAGGTTTCTTAGGTCTTGAAGAGGTTGTTTCTCCTACCTTGTAAAGGGGGAGCTAGGTACAGCTAGAATGTCTGGTCTTGGTGGTTCGTCGGACTCCGGGGTAGACACCCGGGAGCTGAACTTTTTGATCTTACATTCTCTGCTAAATGGTCCATGCGAGAAGAGCGCAAGAGAGCTAATGCGGGAAATGCAGGAGAAGAAGTTGCTTCCGTCGCAATATGATTGGAACGGAGACACTTCCTACCCGAGCTATTCGCAGCTTAGCAGGAAGTTCTCGCGTCTACCTCCAGACTACCTCCGCTCTTTGCTGAATGAGGTCCTCACCCAAGACCAACTAAGGAGCAACTCGCTGCTCAATATTGGCAACGCCCCGAACAGTGAAGAGCTGCGCAGGAGAAAGCTTATAGAGCGAAGGAAGCGACCCCGAAGCTGCTTACAACTACTGCGGCAGAGAGCTGAGAGAGGAAAAAGAATGCCAATATCGATGTGGTCACCTGAAGATCTCTACAAGAACTTTCGAAAATTGAAGACATTGCGCGGTCATTCTGCTCCTGTGTACAGCGTTTCCTTTGATAGAGAGTCGCGGTTTATTGTCACGGGTTCCGATGATCACCTTCTCAAGGTGTGGTCCGCCGATACGGCCTACTTACGTCATTCTTTACGCGGCCATGAGAAGGACATTACGGCACTCGCCTTTCACCCTGAGAATACAATGATCGTTTCAGCGAGTAACGATGGAACGCTCAGGGCGTGGGATCTGCGAAGCGGGGCTGAAATCGCGGTTCTGAAAGGCCACAGGAAGGCTGTATTGTGTGTAGCGTTCAGCCCGTGTCCTGACCGACCATATGTGCTGTCTGGGGCTGGTGACGGTACTTGCAGACTGTGGAATTCTGATGATTTTTCAATTGGTAAGTCCCAAACGTTAAGAATATGTTACTCCGCGTTTCATGTGATTGATGAGAGCCTTAACTCTGTCCTCGTACAATAGGGAGCGTAACCATAGAGTTCCCACCTAAACGGTTTAAGCGGTCGCGCGGCCGGCATCATCCGCCTGATGATTTTGCTCACGCTGAGTCCCACGCGACTCCTGGGTTTGAGTCAAACACGCTGGGGTCACATGTCCAGGGCGCAAACAGTACGGTCAGCGGATCTCAATTGATTAGCATAGAGATCCTAAGCGTAAACTTCAACCCTGGCGGAACTCGGTTCGTGGTTGGTGGTACGGACTGTACTGCGTACGTTTGCCAAGTACTTCCCAGAAGCCCGCCAAGAAAACCAGAGGTGAAACATCTCGCAACCCTCCGTGGTCACTCCGGGTTTCCCTACAAAGTTTCTTTCTCGCACCTTGGCGACAAAATCTGCACGGGGAGCAGCGACGGCACTGCGAGAGTTTGGAGTCGAGCTCGGTGTCCGGATGGGCCAAGTTCTCGAACTCCTCGATCGAAGAAGGTTACGTCGACGTGGGCATCCATAGTGCTGAATGTCAGGGTGGCAACAACACTCAGTAACAACAGTGTCCCGGAACCACCTGCGGGAACGTCCTCAACTGTTGGTCGCATTCGTCGGCATTTCGGTAATCCGGAGGTTACTGCTGTGGTCTGGACGATTGACGACAAGAGGCTAGTAACTTCGTGCAGTGACAACCTGATTCGTGTCTGGGACGCGAACAACGGCCAGCTCATTCACAGTCTTGATTTCCACAAGAACCAAGTGTTTGTCCTTGACTCACATCCGTTGGACAAGCGCATTCTTCTTTCAGGATCCTACGACGGAAAGTGTGTGCTTTGGGATATAGAGAAAGGAACAACTTTGCACGTTTTCGACCCGCCTGATGATTCATCGGAGGACGTAGTCGGGAAGCGAATGGTTGTCGATGGAAGGTGGGCACCGAACGGGTTGATCTTTGCTATATCAGACGATAAGGGTTGCATGTCGATGTACAGTATAGGTGACGGAGAGCAAACGAAGCAGGCACCAGAGCAGCAGTTTTTCATGAAGGACTATGCAGGGTTAGCGCATGATCAGCGAGGGAATACCCTCGACGAGCAGCTGCGCGTACCTCCGCACCGAATTCCTCAGGGACCTCTGTGCGATGCGTACATGATCCCACACCCGCCATCTCAACAACCTATACGCTTCGTCAAGCCAGGGAGTTACAACTTTTCCAGCAGTCCTAGGAGTGCGTCCACGATGAGAGCTGAGCTGATCGCGAGAGCTGAGGCTTTTCGCCGCCGAGAAGTCGAGGAGGAAAAACGACTCGCGAGGGAGGCTTACTTCTACGGAAGAGAACGTACTCCTGCGGAGGCATTGTTACGCGCCCGGAGAGAGAGGGAGGAACTAGAGTCTGGTAGCTACTCCGCACCGCGTAGTACATTATCACGGCCTGAGGACGGGGACTTGTCCATGGCAGCTTTGGATACTTTTGAAAACCCGGAGGATTCGCATTCAGAACCTGAAAATGATGCAGAGTGGAGCTTAAGGGATATCAACCGTAGCAATGCAGCCGGCGCTATGACAAGCGAGAACCAACAAGTCGTAAGCGAGGGAGATACTGCGCTGCGCAGCGAGCGCAGGGAGGGCGAAGATTCTCAGACTCGATCCCTAGCTGCTCAAGACTCGGTTACGGCAAACGAAATGGAGACCCCAAGTCCGCTTGTCCAGAGCAACCCACATGGTGCTGTTGAGTTGCGTTCTCGTCGGTTCCGACAGTACGTCCATGATGGTACTGCACTAAGGAACGCGGAGATGGATTCTGCTAGCGCATTTCGAAGGTCGAAGTCACTTGAGGATGCCAGGACGGAGGTACAGGACTCTTTTGCTATGGAAGGAACCAGAGTGGAGCAGATGTCTTCAATTGCGTTCCTGCGGGAGGATCAGAGATCTGTTGCTGCTACCGAAAGCATCGGACAATCGCATGAACAGGGATCGATAGCGGCCTCGGAGAGCGTTGGAAAATCGGAAGCAGCGGAGGCCAGGAGGGGACACATCGTGCAAGGCAGCGGGGTTGTTTATGACCAGCACTCACGGAGAACCTTTAGCTCGCGATCTGGTTCTGAATCACCAACCAGTGCAAAACTTGAAGATGGCAGGGGAAGTGGAATACCTAGAAAACGTCAGAGGCGTACGCAAGAGGGGGCGAACTCGCCTAGCGGAACGAGGATGGTGGAACGGAATGAGCCAAAGAACGTTGGCACCATCACAAAACGCAACCGTCGGCGATCAGAGCGGGCAAACAGAAGCAATGCAGGAGTTGGTCGAGTCAGTCTCGGGTTAGAAATAGGCTCTGGGAAACTTAAGCCAACGCAGTATATTGAGAGGAAGCGGGATGTGGTTCCTGAACGTTTCTTGCTGGAAACGATACCGCTCAGCGCTTCAGAGTGGTTGCTTTGCACGGATGCAAATGAAGGAGAGTACGTCCCGCAGGTTGGCGATCGAGTTGTGTACTTTCCACAAGGGCACCAGAGCTTGGTTGAGGCAGAGATCGAAAATGGTATTTGGAACCCGGATGCTGCGAACACGTCGATTCCGAAGTCTAGAGATGGCGAGCCTTCGGTGTTTGAGGTCATCCGAATTGAGTATAAGATCACTCAATGTATTTTCACCGTTGATCGGGAGAAAAAACAGAGTCTTTGGGACGATGTTAGGAACGTTGCAAGACTTTTCCTCAAGCGTGTTGACGGTGAGTAGCACTGAGACTTCGAGAAGCGAGACCTTGATTAGATTTAAGCGTTAATCAATATCTTTTCGATTCTATTTATTTCTTTGATTCAGCAGGAAAGGAAGACAGCGAACTGTACCTTCTGAATTACTATCCTGTTGACTCTGTACCTGAGTATGTTGTTCTCGAATCCAGAGTTTCATCCTCAAAGTCGAAGACCTGGAAAATCGGAGAGAAGTTCCGAATGTTGTTCATGGACGAAAAGCGGACTGGGGTGTTCTACACTGGCCGAATTGTCAACCTTTCACCTGATATGGAGTCTCGGCCGTGGAATAGTATTGAGGTCCAGTGGGAATCGGAGAACGACCCGGACCGTGGTGCCAGAATGTTCGTCAGCCCATGGGAGTTGGAACCGATCGATGGTGGAGAACAGCCATCACCAGTATCTGAGAATGGCAGACGTGGTGAGTTTCGGAGGACTAGGGGACCCCTTTAAAGCTCGAACAAAGGTGTTGAACCCGCTTTTGTTGTTCTTGTTCCTTTACAGTGCGTCACCTCTCTAACAGAATTGTATCAGCGGTTACACATCAACTCGAGGCGAACGAAGCTTTTCGCGTGCTAGCGTCCCCGCTGATTGTACCTGTGCAGGAGCTGGCGAAGAAGGTTGGGTATACAAATCTAATTCCTTGCCCATTGGTATGGCACTTCACATATACATCTTGTTGCGACCTTCGTTTGGGCCACACGCTAACTGCCAGCACCTTCATTTTCCCCCTCCGCAGACGTTAAGTACCTGGCTTGGCCGATTGAAGAACCATTTCTACAGACAGGAAAGCGCGATTGTGGAAGATTTGAATCTGCTCCGAGCAAACACTGTTGCGTATAGCCCATACGATGGTGAATCCGCTGCACGGATGACTGAAACCAGTAAGTGGCTGGTACAGGCTGTGAATAAGTGCCGAGCTGAAGGCCGCCAACAGAAAAGGACTCTGGATACCAAGAGCACCGAAGGCGCTGGTGGCTACAACGCCTGTACTAGCGCCAACAACGAAGGACAAATACAAGCTCTGCCTCATGGATCGCCTTCGGTGAATCACGAGACAGATAGCACGATGCCCCCTCCAACCGACGTACGAGCTACGCTGCACCACGAGAACAGCGTCATCTCTGGTGCCGCAGCCGAGAGTACAATTAGCTACGGGGGCACAAAAACAGTGGGGGGTGCAACGGAAAGCGGTGAGGAAGAAATCTGGCCGGGTGTTGTTCATCAGTCAAGAAATCGCGTCGGCAAGAAATGAGCGGGATGGACTATTTTTGTGGAATTGACTAACAGCTTTAAGCAGGAGTCGAGCTTACCACAGCTCATAAGAAGTAAGAGACGGACTACAACTACGTGTACATATATACCTAACAGAGCTATTAAAGAACGAAAACGAAACCAGAACTACTCACGTACCACTTGGCTACAGTTAAGCGTCGTCTTCAGATGAAGCTCATTTCTATGTTCGCGTTCGAGAATAAGGAGCCACATCCTGACCTTGCAAGTCGTGAAGAAGTGCCTCCCGAAGCGGTGTCAGATTAAACCTCGATCACTACACGCACTGCACGTCCTTTAGAGTGGGAGGAAATTCGGCCTATGAAGTCTTAAGGCTTCAGGGGGGATTCGAGAACCCCGGATGGTTCAGGTGGCACTGCCGCGATTTGGGCATCCGAAAATTCTTCTGGGATCAATATTAAAGGGTCAGCGATTACGCCGCTCAGGAGAACTCTCCATCGCGCGCTCGCAACAAGCAGATATTCCCTGCAAACGCCAAGCTAGTTCCAACCCCCAGCGCAGCAACAACCAGAGAAATATATAAGAACATATCTGTACATCTTAAAAATATCTCAGATGGGTCATATACTATAAGAATTACACAAAATTTTCAATCGTCAGCTGTGGAACAATGGGAGCTTCGATCATGACCAGGGACACGCGATCGTTTGGGAGGGTGTTGTGGCCGTCAAAGGGAAACGCTTTGTTCACAAATCTGTTTGCGTTCGTACTTTTTTGATTATTTGTAGAAAACTACTGTCCATCGAAAGGAAGCCAATCTTCCTGAGCCGTGTGGGGTTTGCGTCATTGTGCAAAGGTTTGATTTGAGGCTCAAGAAGTTGTTATTGCGAAGTGTGTGCCCTCGTAGCCTTCTTTTTTTTGGTTTTTTGTTTTGGTTTGCAGTGAGGGAGAGGATGGAGGTGACGCCTGGCAAATGGGAGGATGGAGCAAAGATGAAGTAGATCTGAGGATACGCAGGTTGCTTTTTTTTTGATAAGCTTACAACGTTTTTTGAGGATGAATAAGTTTGGTGTGTCGTGCATCGGTTGTGGTTGGGTTGAAGTGACTTTTCACGGATTTTCAAGCTTATGATCTGTGTTGATTTTTTGGGAGGTTTGTCTCGATATCCCTACTGTTCTTGGGACATTTAAGTCTCAAGTTGTAAGTGGAGACTGGTTTCAGGCTATCTAGCAGAAAAGAACGTGGCCTGTCTTATCTCATGGAGGCTCCATCTGCTGTCTCATCTGCACCCGCTCCGAGGCCTGGGGGGTAAGAACTTTCCTTTTGCCAAGTCACCATGGAGACAAACATTCTTCCGTCGATTCTGGACGATGATCTAAGATTGTCACCATGAATTTTGGTTCTTGATAGTCACCGTGAGTTCTTGAAGCAATGGGAGATCAATGCGGAGCTGCCTGAGAATCAGAAAGAGTTGGTAGAGGTGGTGGAAACCGTAGTCACGTCACGCCGGGTTGAATCTGGGGGTAAAGTTGCCTCAGGGAAGATGCCCTCACTGCAACTGGCCCCGGAGGAGCATTCGGCTACCGGTGACTCGAACAGGAAGGAGGACAGCAAGGTGGCTGGATCTGACAATAGTGAGTTTGATTCCCCACGGTTTGAAGATATTGACCATTTCGTGGAATCAGATTCGTTTTTGTCCTGTGAAGAAGTCGTCTTGCTGACAACCCCCTCGGGTTCCTGGTTTGTCGCTAGGTTCGGCACTCGCCTTCGGTGATGAGCTCAAAGCTCTGGGGAAAGTAAAAACCACTGAAGGATTCAGGAAATGGTACGAGGAAATTGAGCGAAGACTTGATGAAGCTAACGAGAAGAAGTACCACAGCTTGATAGAGGGTTTACGAGCTGGGCTCTCCGCATGTGGGAATCTACGAGAAATGATCTTGGAATCGCAACGAGACCTTATGGCCGTGAAGCAGGAGAGGAAAAACGTGACGGATATTACCGCAAGCGTGAAATCTGCGTGCGAGAACCTGGTCTCCGAAAGAAACCAGCTTGTTGAATTGGCTGGAGCTTTGAGACGCCGACTAACTTACTTTGAGCAACTGGAAACTCTCTCACTGAAACTCGGGCACGGAAGGGGTGCGGTTTCACCAGATAATCCAGAATTTTTGAAGTTGTTGTTCAGGCTGGATGAGTGCATCGCCTACGCAAGCTCTTCCACGGGAACCGTAGCTGAGGCGGACGGGTATCTGGCTCGGTTCCTTGATCTTCAGCGACAGGCGTTTACGTCAATAAAGGATTTCACTGTGTCGGAGTTGAAGTCCGTCACTCGACAGGTCTTGAAGGTAAGTTACCGGATTAGGCGAAGATTTTCGCATCCCAAGCTTACGGAGATGGTTAGTTAGAATGGACTGCTGAAACTTGTATTTACCATGATCAGGAACTTCGAGAAGGAAGTACAGCAAGCTCTAAAACAATTGGTGACCTTACTGACGCATCTACGGAGTATCTTCGTTTTCGAACTATCGCGACGGATATAAAACAGTTGATGACAGAGCTACACACTAGAAGCACGGAGAAAGCTACCGCTGGGGGTGGGAGCGGGACACAGATCCCGTACTCGCCTGGTGCTATGCCTTC
The DNA here is from genome assembly GCA_029953675.1 of Rhodosorus marinus. Taxonomy (NCBI): domain Eukaryota; phylum Rhodophyta; class Stylonematophyceae; order Stylonematales; family Stylonemataceae; genus Rhodosorus; species Rhodosorus marinus. Next base: position 242,841 of record JAMWBK010000001.1, read on the forward strand.
GAATCCCGCATATTCCACACGATACTTTGCACTAAACTTGCTAGGTGACTGCGAGGAGTGCTACACTGAACAGCGCCGCTTGATATTGGTAAGGTTATAGTTGGGAGCCTGCGCAGTGGCATCTGCGGAGAAGAGCTCGGTCTGCGAGAGGGTCTGACCAGTCGGCTTGTTGCTTTACGTTGTATCAGGAGTCAACGGTGATTAGGCATATGAAGATTCTAGTTAGTTCCTTGCCAGCTCTGGACGCTTTCGCGAGGGCAGCCTCCAGATTCACTCTACAACTGTGTCAAATGGAGAGCACTTTGTACAAACACTTTTTTTGCGTAGAGGAAGATGACAGGGATTCCCCTGCTCTCGTGTCATTGCTCGACTCGTTCTGCAACGTATTCTACGAGGAGCTCCGATCGAAGGTTCTCCAGGAAGTCGACCTTGGCACGCTTGTTTACCTTGTTGACATCCTCCAAACGGAGGTGATGACCGTTGATGCGCAACGGAAAAGGGTTGAAACTGCGTCGTTTGCAGGCGCTTCTTCTCGGGTGATTGCAGACTCCCAAGAGAGGTAGGCAAAGAACGCATACTGAACCCCGTTACTAGCACCCGTTTCCGGGCCCTGTTCTGACTAGCTTCAACATAGTGAGTATCATTAACTTGTTTGTTCTACTGTGAAACTGCTCAGAATTATTTATCGGTCGCAGATTTACATACAAGAAGATATCAAGAATTTTGTTCCTACTAGCGCGCAACTAGACTATCCGAGGATGATCTTGGAAGCTAGTGGTGCTTCAAAAAATGGAAGCAAGACGTCGGATACAAAAAGTGGACCTCCGAGAAGCCTTCACGCGAACTGGTACCCACCCTTGGAGAAAACACTGAAGCTTCTTTCCATGCTCTACAGATGTATCGATAGCGAGGTGAGAGCAAGACAAAGTAAATTTTCTATTTGCAGAACCGTTCGCACTCGGAAGACTGCAAAAAGCCCCTGTTAAGAGTTCGCTATAGTTTGACAAGAGATACTATCAAATAATCTGCGCAGGTTTTTACCAGCATCGCGTCGGAGGCCGTGGCCGTTTGTGTCAACTGCCTTGTGAGCGCCAGAGATAGGATAGCTGGAAGCGGGGCAGAAAAGGCAGAGGACCACGCGGAGCTATTCCTGATTTGGCAACTCTTAATGTTGAGAGAACAAACCGCTCCGTTGGATGTAAATTTTGCGTTTGTCGACCGAGAGCTGAATTTCACAGAGCTCAGAGGTATGCTTGGAAGCGTGATAAGAGGTCAGGCTTCCGTTCGGCTGTTGGCCACGCCTCCTGCTGCAACAAGAGAAAGGGTCGTTGACTCTTCTCAAGACTTGGACAACGCTTTCTTCAAAGCATGCGAGGCTTTTGTTCTGCGCTTAACCAGAACCTTTCTCGACCCAATTCTGTCATTCCTTGCAAAGTGCAACGCGCTTCCGGTAAGCGAATGATGCAAAGCATTCTCAGGTTGACATACGATCAGCCGTCTGAAAGTAGAATCAAAACGTCGGTGCGATGCTTTTGTGAATAGGCGAACAGGAACACCCCGCTGAGCCACCCATCATCACCGTCATTGAAAGCCTATGACGGGAAGACATTTGAGTCAATGAAACAGACGGAAGGCAGCTTCCTACACAGTGAAAGCATCATAGCCGTTTGGAAGGATACGGAGGACCGAATACAAACGGAGCTGGCGTCCGTAGTTGGCGACCTGAAGTTGTACATTAAGAAACCTTCGTCGGCTTCAATCCTGCTGAGTCCTGTCCGCGCAAACTTCCAAGAGACATTTAGTGAGTATTTGAATCAATCCTTGTGTACGCTGCTCAACACCTAGGTGTAGGGCTGAACCATTTTCAACCGCTTTTCTTGATCCTGGACAGACGAACTCCTTTCCGCTCTGCAAACTCGGTATACACTAGAGGAACGGGAAGAGATCGGAATTGACGGAAGCAAAATTGAGGCTCTGATGGCCAGAGTGGATGATGTTATGGATATAAATCCTCACCCATCCTCCTCTAAGAGCGCGAACAAGGACTCCATTGAGCCTCGCGCAGAGAGTTAGGTTATTTTGTGTAGAACCGACTTCGCGTCTTCGACAAGAGAAGCCGTGACTAAAGTCCTCCAGGCAGTTTCATTCAAGTCAGAAGGATTGTTGGTTGACCGCAGGCTTTAGGTACTGACCCTCTGCAAGGGCGACCCAAACGTATTGTCTCCGTTTCAATCCCCCGTGCACGGAAAAAGCTCAAGCGACAGGTCACTCCACCATGCTACAACAATATGTGAATATTTGCCACAGGTTGCACCAACGCATCCATCTCCGCTAGTAGACAACTCCGTACAATTCAGGTGCCGCAATCTGTCATTGGCATCGGTCACCACTCGCATTTGACTATCAAACGGTAAGAAGTTATTTTCTAAGCAGCTCCATTGGTAACAGCCAACGGATCCAGAATTAATAATGATTGAATATCCTCATAAATGATTGATCCATATTTGGCGGGACCTGTCTCTAAATCATGAGGAGTACGCTATATTATGCATAGTACCCCTCACATACAGCTTAATTTTAACTCGAATAGTCCTTCATCTAAATAAAAGTTCAATATGGTTTAAATTTACTATCGCCGCATAGTCTCACCACGGAGTGACCGTCGATGGTCGTTGGATGTAGGAAGCTGCATTTCCTCGCCCTGCCCTTCAGGGCGAGGAAGTGCGATTTTAATCAATCAAGGGAGTGAACAGTGGTTTTAACTTCGCTTGCGTTGTAGGAATTCTCTGATACAATCTACTTAACGACAGATCAACACTCGATTTTCCCCCCTTTTCGAGAATGTCTTCCTTTCGTGCATCGAACACGTCCATCTGTACAGCCACGCTAAAATGGATGTTCGTATCACGGATCAACTACAACTGCAGTATCTCTGCAGCTAGCACAAAATGTGGACAACATCACACTAGACGTAGTTCAGAAACAAGCGACAAGCGCTTCCGACCTCGAGTCTAAACGCACATCATCGCTGCGCTAAAACTGAAAAAACTGGAATTTAGAGAAATGTTCACGTCGGTCGTCTCCTTCGAAGATCAGGGCATGGAGGAGTTCATGCACAACTAGATCGACTTCCATTGCAGGTCAGGTAGATAGGGATGACCTCTTTGATTCTATTTTTGAAGGCGGGATCTTGTGTTTAATACGATCTATTTTGTTGCCAAGGCTTGGGAGTCATTGAGAGAGGCAGTCGTCTTGTGGTTGTGGAAGGTTGGAACACAAGGGTTTGTGGTAGTCAAACAGACGTGGATCGTCTTTCTGTTTTAGGTAAGGGCCCAAACGATTGAAAGGTCGGGGATTTGAGTCCAGAGTCTCGCGAGGGAGATCGCGACTTGGGCAAGGCAGATAGCCTGGTTGGAGTGGACCCGCCTGCTGTGATTGTAGTAACTTTGGAGGAAATCGGAGATCTACACAATGTCGCAGTTTTTGGTGAGCCTGCACTTCTGCTGATGAATATGGTGATCCTCTTTTATGTTGTTCTAGGCTTTGTACCTTGTTTCCTCTTAAAGAATCGTTTTAATTCTATGCATTGTGAACTGACTGTGTTGTCTCCTCACACTCTCGATCGATCCAGGCACCGAAGATCGTGTTCCTTAAACAAGGAACGGATACTTCGCAAGGAAAAGGACAGCTAATCTCAAACATGAACGCATGTATGGCAGTCGTAGATATCGTTCGAACGACTCTTGGACCGCTGGGGATGGACAAGCTCATCTATAGCGATAAGGGTAGTAGTCACAGTGCTGAGGTATATGATTTAGCAATCTCAATGGTCATCGACTGATCCCTGGGTTGTTCAGTTGATCGGAAGCTCAACGAACTGCTGTGGACGTGTTGTGTGTTTTTTTTGATTTAGGTGACAATCTCCAACGATGGTGCTACAATAGTAAAGCTCCTGGATATCGTACATCCAGCGGCAAAGACACTTGCCGATATTTCATTGAGCCAGGATGCAGAAGTAGGCGACGGAACCACCTCCGTTATGGTGCTGGCAGGGGAATTCATGAAGAACTGCAAGGAGGTAAGCATCTTGCCCTCTTGCGTGGACTTGGAAGAAGAGAGAGGGTCAAGCCTGTAGACGACCTGACCTCCTATTGGGCTGGCCTCTGTGATGATCTTTTTGCAACTCAGTTTGTTGAGGATGGAATGCACCCGCGGGTGATCATCAAAGGTTTCAGAGCGGCTCAGAAATATGCCATAGACAAGTTGAACGAGCTTGCTGTAGATATTCACGGCAAGGATGAAGCGGAGAGAAAGGAGCTTCTGGTCAGATGTGCTGGGACGGCGCTGAACTCTAAGCTCGTTTCACACTATAAGGACTTCTTTGCCCCCATGGTGACCGATGCAGTTCTCTCTCTCGATGACGACCTTGACCTCTCGATGATTGGAATCAAAAAGGTGCAAGGCGGCTCGATTCTTGATTCCTTGCTTGTGAAAGGCGTCGCCTTCAAGAAGACTTTTGCGTACGCTGGTTTCGAGCAACAGCCGAAGAAATTTGAAAACGCCAAGATTATACTCTTGAACATTGAACTTGAGCTTAAATCCGAGAAGGAGAATGCAGAAGTCAGAGTTACAAACACTCAGGACTATCAGGCTATAATCGATGCGGAGTGGAACATTATCTACGAGAAGCTTGAAAAAATTTACGCCACGGGCGCCAAGGTGAGATACTCGAGCACGCGAAGGGTTCAAAAAGAAGGAGGTCTCCTGATCATCGTTCTTGAATTCGCTCCGTCGATTACAGGTGGTTTTGAGCAGGCTCGCCATTGGCGATCTCGCGACCCAGTTCTTTGCTGACCGAGACGTATTTTGCGCCGGACGAGTGCCGGAGGAAGATCTTGAGCGTGTGCAAAGGGCTGTAGGTGGGCGTGTGCAGACGACGGTAAACGGAGTTACCGCAGATGTTCTCGGTACTTGTGAGCTGTTTGAGGAGAAGGCAATCGGGGGCGAGCGATACAATGTCTTCACGGGCTGCCTGCAGTCCTCGACAGCGACAATCATAGTTCGAGGCGGATCCGAGCAGTTCATGGCTGAAACGGAGCGCTCTCTACATGACGCGATCATGATTGTGCGACGGGCCATCAAGCACTCCGAGGCCGTCGGTGGAGCTGGGTCTATCGAGATGGAACTTTCAAAGCATCTTCGAGACCACGCGGTGAGCATTCAAGGACGAGAACAGACTATTCTGCTCGCGTATGCGAAAGCTCTCGAGGTCATACCGAGAACACTTTGCGACAACGCTGGGTTTGACTCAATTGACGTCATGAACAAGCTTAGAGCGAAGCACGCTCAAGGTGGAACGTGGTAAGGCCTTGCTCAAGTACACTGCTTCGAGGCCGCAAATGCAGGACACACAAGTTTTCAGGATACGTATTGTCAACAAAACCATTCAACCGCGCCCTCTTTTTCCCCTTGTCTGGTGAATAGGTATGGCGTTGACATCAAAACTGGCGGAATCTGCGACGCTTGGGAGGAGTTCATCTGGGAACCTTCCCTTGTCAAGACAAACGCCATTGTAGCAGCCACTGAAGCGGCGTGTCTAGTTCTGAGCATCGATGAAACCGTGAAGAACCCGGCGTCCGAGCAAGATCAAATGGACCAAGCCGGAATGTTACCGGGCGGGCGAGGTGCAGGTATGCCGCCAATGGGCCGCGGCCGAGGGATGAGACGTCGCTAGGCGCGCGGCTGGAGAAAGCCAAAAAAAAGAACAAAAAGTTAAAACGAAGGAAAGCAAAACTGCAGATATTCTCTCTACAAAAGACTGGCTCTTTATTCTTCATCCACACAGTGCCCGTCGAAAAACCCCAGAGGATCTCGTTGGTAGCACCACCTCGTCGATGTAGTCCTCATAACGATTTGCTATTAACGATGGATTGTCCAGCACCTCCTGCGGCGGGGTCTGAATGACAACAAGCAGCCTTTGACTCTGAATCTGCACAATGCGATTGTTAGGATGCTTCGTCTCTATTATAGAAGTTATGATGTTCTCGACATCAGCCTCAAGAACGCGCTCCAGCATTTCTCGGCAATAGCAGAGGTTTAGCAAGAGCGCAAAACCGTTCTCGCATATATCAGGGTTCTCCACGTGACCGACGAGATCCATCGTGCATAAGCTCAAGACCTCCTCACCTGCTGCGATTCTCGCATTGAACTCATTGTCGTCCGTGAGACATCGCAAAGTGCGAAGACCAGCTACCTGTATTTGAACGTGATCTCGATGCCGAAACAAGAGTTCCACCATCTGCGAGAGCGCACCAGTCTTCCCAGCCATAAACTTGTTCTCTTGGTGGTTGAAGCAGGCGTTGCCAAGCGCGAGTATCACGTTTATGTGAAACTCGTCGTCGCCAGATTTCACACTTTTGGCATAGGCCAGAGCTCTGCTGATTGAGTGTATCCCTCTAGCTTGGCAAATCCTCATTCGGTTAGCAGCGATGAAAGCAGCATACCGCAAGGCTTGAGCCCCGCGAAACTGCACCTCGTACGACTGATCATGGTTTTGCATGGCGCTAGCGACGGACTCCATGGCCGCCTCAGTTCTGAACAGAATCTCTGCTACATCTGAATCTCCTACAACAGCATTGCGAATCAGCGCAAGAGCGTCGGCGCATATGTATTCCTCCATTGCCCACTCTTGAAGTATCCTCACTAGGACTCTCAGCGATGATTCCTGTTGTACTAGAGTGCGACAGGCTGCTCGCTGGCTGGTTATGTTCCGCAACGCAACGCAGCTTTGGTAGACAATCGCACGCTCATGAAGGAAAAACTGTAGCACGCGAAAAAGGACGGATGCACTTTCTTCCGCCTCCTCATCACTAATCTCTTGATTGTCAATCGTAACTATGGAGAGGAGCAGCGTCGCACTATCAGTGAGCAGCCTATCTGTTCTATACAAATCGAGTTGTTTGAGAATCGCTTCGAGTCCTCCAATCTTCAGTAGACTACGCCCTAGATCACTCGTCTCCTTGCACATCTGCCAAAGGATAAGCAGTGCCCTCCTCACGCCATGCGCCGATATTGTCGTGCTAGAGATCAGGAGTTCTGTGACAGTCCCCAAAACGTCCTCTTCCTGCATAACCTTCAATGCTTGATGCGATGGGACACACAGCGTCAGTACCTCAAGTGCACCCTCAATTGAGAAATCCTTCTGATGCTCTCTTAAGGCGCCTGCGAGGGACTCTAGCGTGTCCCTCTCAAGGCACGTTCGGGGCTTAGCCATCAATCCCCGTGACCACAGGAGATCTCCTATGTTGAGTATAGACACAACAATGGCATAATTTCTTAAATATTTGCACAAAATTTCTGTCAGGCATATGACAACTTCTGCAGCATGTTCTACCATACTGCCTCTCCCCCTGGCCAGGCGACTCAGCTTCTCAACCTCCGGAACCTCTGACCTATACGCCTTGTCCTGGCTATCAACCACAAACACCAGGTCCTCTATCTTCACCCAAAATTCTCTCTCGTGTATCATTTTGCAAAATTCAGCAACAGCCCCAAATAGACAACCTAAAAACAAGCGCAGCCGCCTCTACAAATGCTAGAAACACAGGTATCAAGCATCCTCGCGTGCTACAGGCTCTCTAACCCCTTTCAGAGCTCCTCATCACGTAAAGATTTGCACCGAGTCACCTAGTTCCAAATAGTCGCGGCAACTAGCTCAAGCACGCACGTCCACCTCGACGATGAAGCTTTACGAGCATTTTCCTCCCTCTTATCAAAACCATATTCAGATTTCTTCAGCCTAAAACAAGCTCCTACGGAGCGCCGTGATCCCGCTCTCGGGCAAAACTCATAAAACGCCCGTTCCTCACCCTCAACTCCAGCCTTGCGCTCTCCAAATCGTCAGAAGAATTAAAAAATCAAACCCTCGACCCCCACCCCCCAAAAAACACAACCGGAACAGGAACAGACAACCCTGCCCTCCCCTTACTACCCAACCCAACCCTCCACCAGCCCAAGCAGCAACCTATAAAACGCACGTCATCCAATAACAAACATGCAAAACTCACCTAAACCAAAATAAACAACATCCACCTTCCCTCAATACCTCCTACTAAAACCATATACCACTGCCTACCCCAACATACTCAACACTCAACATACCCAACATACCCCAACCACACCCAACACTCCCAACACTCCCAACACACAACCAACACCCAACACTCCCAACACGCAACCAACACTCCCAACACACAACCAACACTCCCAACACACAACCAACACTCCCAACACACACCCAACACTCCCAACACACACCCAACACTCCTAACAATCTACACACCCAAAGCTTCCCGTTTTAGAATACTTAACGTCGCCCACACCATCACGACCCCACCAGCACGCCAGCAACGAACAAACCCGCCCCCCCTCGCCAACGCCCCCACGACCAAACCAAACACACGCGCACATCAAAATCCTTTCTAAATACTCAATTCAGTAAGAACAGAAATGTTAACATAATATAATAAAAATTTCAAAGCGCAAATCTCCACTAAAAGTACGAGGGAGGAGAAAAACTGTACACAAAACGCCCTTAAAAATCCATATCGAGTTTCTCTTTCAAAGGCAGAAATTCATTAAAATTCTGATACCAAAAACCAAATCTAATTTTGCTATTAATACATTTTTTAGCTAAAAGACATCATAAACTTGGTGGTTTTTTGAAAAATAGAATTCATTCTGAAAAGCTCTCTTAAAGGAACGGACTTTCCATCTAAAAAGTTCTCGCGAATAAGAAACTGTACAAGACGTGATCAAAATCGAAGGAGGTCGATGAACAAAATTTTGGTTTGCTAAACATAATTTGTCCAGCTGACAAATGTGAATAGTTGCGTTTTGTTTCGCTAGATTCGACAGGAGGAGTGGAAGTTGTTGAATTGATTCTCTTTTTCGTTTTTTGATAGAGTTTTCGAGGTATTGTCAGTGGTGGGGGTATTTGGAATAGATTATGGTGGCGTTCAGGTAGGGTAGTAAGTGTTAGGATGCGGACGGGTACTCTGTTTGGTTTTGTGTCGGTGGTTTCGTTTTGGAGACCCCCAACCGCGAGATGCTATTTGGGCTTACGTTATTAGGTCCGGGCGGGCAAGGATCAATCTGTGGTGGCTGCGCTGGAGTTCTGTGACTCTGGGGTTTCAGACGGGGAATCTTTTGTCGGATTGTCATGTGGCTCGCCGATCGCTTTCTATGTCTCTAAAGCTGCGTGCGGTGATTGTAGGGGTACTCAGTACATATTTTATCCAGAGGCTAGAGGGTGGTAACATATTTTCCTTGCTGACCGCGGTTATTGTGTTCTGCGACTCGGGTAGCTCACCCGGCGCTGGACTATTCACATTTTCACAGCACGCGTGGAGCTGTGATAGACCACATACCGACACAAGTCTTTTCGGAGTGACAAGTGCTGACATCGGGCCCCCTCAGAGCCCCCTTTTGGACCTAGGTCAGATCGGGATTCCACTTGCTGGTGTGACGTGCGAATAGTACTACATACATGTGAAGATCTGTTGCTTCCGAAGGACTCCGACAAAACTCAACGTGTCCGCAGTAGGAGAGTGGACTGCCCAATCTCGAGTAGTGCTCCATTTCTAGGAGTGCAACATTTTCCCGATAGGAGGATCTTTCTCAGGTAGCCTTACACAGGCTGTGGCTTCGCGGCAAAAGAAAAACATCCTCCGAATACTGTGCTCCAGGTTGTTAGACCACGAAAGCAAGGCGAGAGGGCTTGTTCTCTGCGGCTCCGAAAACAGTCCGCACCTAGGAGCAAGAGGAGCTGGCTGTTTGGTACTCCTTGACTGTCGATTATGCGCTTTCAAAAACCATCAACGTTGCATCCTCCCATACGACATCCTTTGCACGCTTTCTATGCAAGCAGTCCCGGCCGCGAAGCAATTGTCTCATCCTTGTTCTAACACAAAAGTCCTGGGTGGCAACGAGGGAATTAGGGCCTGTACAAGGACTGCTTTCAACTGAAAATTTTGATCTTCGAAATGATCTTGCACAGTCTCAACCAGCATCCTATACTGCGGTACCCTAACCCCTCCCACACCACCACCAACCCACTGAACAAAACCCAGAGCACCATCAAGGGAATCCGCACAATGAGCAAAGGGATCAATTGCGATCCACGTTCAATACCGTCAATCTCAGCCTGCGCCTCATCCCATATAATCATTCGCCACGTGTCCTTACCATTCTGATCATCCGAAATTTTCGTTAGGTTGTTAAGCTTCGCGATGATGCACGCCATGACATGGAAGGTATGGAGTCAACCCTGTTTCTCTACTTGTCACATGCCACAGGAGCTTACCGCATACTTCCCTTGGGCGATACGACGATAGGAGAGCAGCGATCGCTGACGTCCTGCCAACTAATGCGCATGGTTTCTGGTCACCAGTTCGGGTGGAACTCTGCCGCTGTCATACTGCTGAAGACCTGAAAGCATTTTGCACGTACAGACTTTCGGAACCGAGTACGGTTCAAGCGACTTTGCGGAAGCAAGTTGTTACGAGAATCGAAAAAACTGCTGAGCACGGAAGAGGTGGTATTCAAGGCAGTGTGACTGCGTTTTTGGCTTTCTTGGGATTTGGGATTTGAGTCGCCGTGATACATCGGCGAATGCCCCTGCCCTCGTTCGCGCAGCTCAGTCGTGGTGGCAAGTAGTCAGCGGTTCTCGGTGAGGGAGTTGTTTTTGCGAAACGTCTAGATGTGGATGTTCACTGCAGTACCGATACTGTCAAATGATCGAGATTGGAGGAGAAGGAGCCCGCGAGCGAGACCACGGACCAAGCTATGGTCGCGGATCGAGGCATCAGAGATGATGCCTGTTGTTCTACTGTCTGATCTCCATGTAGACCATTCGCAGAACATGTCCTTTGTTCGGGAACTGTGCAGTCAGACCAGGAACGAAGCGATCATCGTCGCCGGAGATATCAGCCACAATTTCAATCTTGTGGAAGAGACGCTGAAGCTTCTTAGCTCATCGTATCGGAGAGTGTTTTTTGTCGCTGGCAATCATGAGCTCTGGGTGCAAGGTAGCCAACGTGGGGCAGGTACTGCCCCGAGTTCTATCGCAAAGTTGGAAGAACTGAGCTCCATATGTGAGACGTACGGTGTTTTCGACCGCCCGCATCGCCTGGACTCTGTTCTGGTTGTTCCGATTCTTTCATGGTATGATCTCTCGTTGGAGGTTTCTGCATCGGCGGACTTGTTCGAAGGGTTCGAAAGGTAAGAATGAAAACTAGACTGTTTCTACACACCGCATTACTGAGCAATTGACTTAGCATGTGATTTTTTATGACCAGGTGGCCATGGACTGACTTCCGAAAATGCGACTGGCCCTCTGAACTTGAGGATGAGTATCCATGCCTCGGTAATCGGTACCCTTCAGGCGTTGCGTCGTCATTCGAGGCGAAGAATGATCCAATGCTCGAGGAGGCCGTGGAGGACATGAAGGAGGCTGAGACAACATCGGTGCTCACGTACAGCCACTTTCTACCAGGAACTTTCGCCCTCCCGGACTGGTTGAAACCAGAGAGCGACGTGTTTGACCCGGCATGGTTCAACCATCCCGCTCCGCAACTGTCAGCAAAATTCTCTAGGGTAGCGGGATCCAGTTCCATCGAGAATCAACTTCGTCGACTTACACCATACGCTGATGAGCATCTTCATTGCTTTGGTCACTCCCATCGACCCAAAGACTTCTACCGGAAGGGCATCCGATACGTCCACCATCCGCTGGGAAAGCCAAAGGAACGCAAGATGTTTCTTTCCCCCGTGCATCCGCTGACGAAAACTGTGTTCGATCAACGTGGGCAACAGGTCTCGGCACCGACGTGCCTAAGATACTGGGAATCGATGATGAAAGGTTCAGACCCGCTAATAGAATGCAAATAGCAAATACGATCAGCTCTAGCTCTCAGCGGGGCGGAACTTGCTCGTGCCGTAGGCCACTAGATTTAACCATGCTCAAAGCCCACCATAAATATCGAAATGTATTGACTCTAGACCCGGACCTCCCCCTCCCCCCCTTTCCGTTCCTGCCTCGATCTCCGCAATTGGGACGAGAGCAGCCTCTGTTCGGCCAATTTGCCAGATCCAGTTGTGCGCAATAAGATCGCTCGACAGGATAATGAGGGTTCACTCCCAGAAACTAGATTTGGTGTGAACGTTTCCTTCTATCTCCACTGAAGAGGGATGGTCGATCACCAGCCACGTCCTTCCTCGGACGACAGACTCTCCATCTCATCAATAGCACAGAGCCAGTAGGGCGGCCCAGAGACAATCAAACGACCAGGCCTTTTCTAAGAAGAGCGAGAAAAAATTTGATACGACAAAATTGCTAAAATGCAATTGACGTTCCAGTTGTGACCAAAAAACCAAACCCCCACCCACAACTCATCAACGGCATCTATCTTTTGTGATTGAGATCGATTGATTATTCCATGGCTTCCACTGACAAAAAATGGAGGATGAAACGTCGTTAGGCGTTTTTGGGCTTCTATTGCGTGCGGATGACTGGAAGTTCCCAATTGCAAACGCAAGAAAGCACCTGAGAACAGGCCGAAAACTGTTGTTCCGCTTTCGAATAGCAGTTTAAAAAATTGAACAAATGACGATATAATTCTTTTTAACTTTGAATCAATTCTGATACTGTTCAATCACATTTCCTTGTGAGACTATTGAGGACGTGACTGCTGACCATTGGCCAGCGGGGTACTCGGAATTTACTGATTGGTTACGCATTGAGATCAGGCGTTTTCTCGCAGTGCTGGGTGGACCTGTTCTCCTTTTTCCCTTCTATTTAGATTAACTCTGCGGGCGGTCGTGAAAGGCAGACTCCAGAGAAAAGAATATATTAAAAACAAACGTTTTTAGGATGGCCGTTTCTGTCTGTGGTTTGTGATTGGAGAGCTGAGTTCCAGGTTTGCAGAGGCAGCCTTAAAAAAAAATAGATCTTCACAATATTCCGTGTTGTTTTTCTAAGTATCCAGAATACAAGTGGAATTCCCCTGTGAAAGATCTAGGATATATGTCTTAAATTGCTTCGTTATTCTTAAATTAAGAACAAAACTAGGTACCTGTGCTGAGTCCATCCACTCGGGAGTTAATATTTATAGGGGGGATTTTTCTTCATTTTAAATACGTAAACTGCCTTTTTAAATAAAATATATCATCTATAAAGAACCTCACCAGCTTTCCCACGCCTTGGAATTTAATGTTGGAAACCAGCAAACCGCCCCAAGACAGTGCTTAAATAATACCTAAATCCCTATATTTCACTTTCCACGAAATATTATTATTTTTGAAGGCATTGCACGAAAGGGGGGAGCTTATTGGGGCTTGTTTTCCACGGCAGCTTTGGACGCCCAAAAATTAGATCAAAAAGTAAGCGGAACTTTGCGGGGTTTGTGTGGATGTCTTTCGGGAAGTTTTTTGGTTATGGCGGTGCACGGGTGGAGGTTGGGGCTTCGCAGAATGCGAAAAAAAGGAGCTTGGCATGTATGTATATAAAGGAATTGGTTTTCAGATTCGAAACGGGTTAAGTGTAAAGGGGTTCGTGCGTGGAGAAGGAGAAGGAGGGGGAGGTGGAGGAGGAGGAGGTGGTTGGGAGAAGGTGGTTGGGAGAAGGTGGTTGGGAGAAGGTGGTTGGGAGAAGGTAGAAAAGGGGTTTGTTGAGCTTTTTCGCGCTCGCGTTTGAGAGTCTTCACTTGCTTTTTCCCCTTGTCGTGAATATAGAATATGGCTTTTGTGGGCAGCTTGAGCTCAGGACGATTGATCCGGAATGGGGGGGTTAAGGTTAGGCAAGGCCGCGGAAGAGGCGTGGTAATGGTCTTGACGCCGGAAAGGGCGTCTATTCCGTCGCTTGTTGCCTCTGACGGTTTTGAAACGCCCGTGGTTGAGAGTTTAGAGGACGGCTGGTGTTTTGGTGAGGAGAGCGTGCGTCAAGCAATCGAAGCTATTCGCCAAGGAGAGATGGTCCTAGTTACGGATGACGCGGGTAGGGAGAATGAGGGCGACCTTATTATGGCAGCAGAAATGGCCACCACCGAATCGATTGCATTCATGGTGAGGCACAGCAGCGGTGTTATCTGCGCTTCGATACCAGGCGAAGTAGCAAATCGCTTGCAGCTTACTCCAATGGTTCCGAGCAACACAGATCCAAAGCAAACTGCTTTCACAGTTTCCTGCGATTACAAATACGGAACTTCAACCGGCATCTCAGCTGCCGATCGGGCGTTGACTCTGAATGCCCTTGCAAATAGCAATTCGATTCCTGAGGACTTTTATCGACCTGGGCATATCTTCCCTCTTCGGGCACGTGACGACGGAGTGCTGCGGCGAGAGGGTCACACTGAGGCCGCGGTCGATCTCGCGGAAATGGCCGGGTGTTCACCGGCGGGTGTCCTCGTTGAGGTTGTTGATCACAGGGACGGATCTATGGCGAGAAGGCCGTACCTGGAGGTGTTTGCGAAACAGCATGGCCTTGTTATGACGTCGGTAGCAGACATGATCGAATACCGAAAGCGTCATGAGAGTCATTTTATTAGGCTGGGCGAAGAGTCCGCCAGGCTGCCGACTAGCTTTGGACTCTTCGACGCCGTCGCTTATCGGTCGCGCATTGACGAAAGTGAGCATCTCGCTCTCGTGAAAGGAGACGTAGCAGGGAAGGATGAGGTCCTTGTGCGAGTGGAGTTTGAGAGCGTTGCGGGCCACGTTTTTGCGTCTATTCAGGATACCTGCAGACAGTCGCTTGAGAAATCTCTGGAGATTATTCAAGAAGAGGAAGCTGGAGTCCTGGTGTACGTTCGAAAAGGCTCTGATGAGAAGACGAGTTTGGCAGAGGAACTGTTTGGAACTGGCCCGAAGAACTCACGCAGTGGATATCAAGCAGCGGCGCAGATTCTCCTCGAATTGGAGGTGTCGAGCGTACGCCTGCTGTCCAACAATGCCGGGACCGCTTCTCAGCTGAAGAGATTTGGACTGAAAGTTGACAGCGAGATTCCTTTTTCGTTCTGAAGCCGCTTCGCACCCACCCCGCACCCCGAGCAAGGCGCGGTTAGCACCAGAGTAGTAGTTGGTAACGAGCAAATCTGAGTAGTGTTTTCTAATCTGATAATTTGTTAATATTTTGATCAAAATTAAATGTGAGATTCTGCAAAGATGGACTCCCTTGGATAGGCTTCACAGTTCGAAGTCCTTCAGGTATCATTCCCAACTTTTTCAACAGCTAAACTCATCTTTCTACTTCCGAGCACGTCACAGAAAGCCATCAGGCGCCGACTCAGGTCGGACCACAATTGTTTCACTACTGCAGCCGCACCACAAACCAACATTCTGGCACTGAGCCCCATCCTATAAACCCGCAAAGCAAGCACTCATGTTTCTCAACGACAAAAGGATAGCACTGGTTTCATTTACAATCCGGCTGGGTGAACGTGCTCGTGACGATGGCAAACGTTTGCAATAGCCCAGTTGCTGTAAGAGCTTTACCACTTGACTGCGTTGAAACATCTTCATACCTGGAGAAGGCAGACAAGGGAACGACTTGACACGCTTCCATATGATGCCGAGGATAAAAGGCACCCTGATCGCGACTGAGGTCGAGATTTCGTGCATTCCTCGCCAACACAGACAGGTCCCACCACCGTCCGCTCTTGACGAACAAGAAAAGTTCATTCGAATATTTGTGCAAATGCTTTATGGAGGTCTCTTCTACATAGCGCGTAAATCCATTAGTCACGATGTTTCTAGCTAACGAGGTTTGTCACCATACCCGTTCAAGCAGCTCTTCTTCATATTGTCAAATTGTTCGATGGGGGAGGGGAGGTTTCGCACGTGCGAGTTGGTGCGTTTTTAGAAAGAGTAAAGCAGCGATGGATCGGAAGCTGCTCATGGTATGGATATTTACGTTCCTGGGATTGATCCTGGGATCCTATGGTAGCGAGCCAGGAACGCCCTTGATCATTTCCCACTCGTTCGATTTTGGTGCGACTTGGGGGCAGGAGTTGAGATTCGAGTTGGCTAAGGATGGGGCTATTGATAGTAGGAAACTGGAACTTTCGGATGTGGAGAAAGAGGCTCTGAACGCGTTGAGAACGGTAGATGGCTTGATTTTCTTCAGAGCGAAACTGCCCGACTCAAAGGATTGGGTCTTCAATTCCGTGGAGTTGGTAAGCAGGATGCAGTTAAGAACACTCGCATGCAGGATTTGTAGTCTGAGACCAATCTTTCCTGTACAAAATCAGTGCTCACTAATTGAAGAGGGCCTACAGGAGAATCTCATGGTGCATTATGCGAAGCAGACTGTGCCAGTGTCAATTGCACACGATAAGACCTCAGAGTGCGGTTCATCGTCCGCAAACGTGAAAGGTAAGCTCTAGCCCCTGAAAGGACTCTTCATGGAGGCGGCCAATGGTTCTAAGGAGCTCTCTGATTCTATGTAGGCGTTCAGAGCTTCATTGTAACCGTGAAGAGGCACAACGGAGCCGTTGTAGGTTCGCCAGATCATGCTGTGAAGACTGAAAGTGACAAGCCACAATTGAACGATCCAAACGCCAAGCAGGAGGCACCGGCTGAGGAGCAAAGCTTTCTACGAAAATATGTAAGCCCGTGGAAACTTTCAATACAAGCCAATGTGGACTGCCGGATACTACGAATCCCTGAATGTGTCACTGAAAGCTGATGATGCCTCAATCTCGCACTCTGCCAGGGTATCTATATCTTTATAGCACTTGTGTTCACAGCCATAACCGGTCGCAAGGATCCAGCCCCAGTCGGTTCCGGAGCCGCTCCGAACGCCGGCAGCCAGGCGCAAGGAGCGAACAAACCCCAAAGCTCTAGAGGAGGTTCCAGCGGAAAATCTGGGAAACGAAAAAGCGCGGCTAGGAAAAACGAGTAATCACGTAGATTACTTATCTCTTCAGACACGCTCAACGGAAAAAGGTTGAGGTTACTTCATGGAAGCCCTTCCCAGTCGATACTAATTGAGAACAAAAACAAACAATAGTAATAAAAAACGAAAACAACAATGAATCCCAACTTCAGGTAGATTTGTATCTACTCTTCAACACTCTATACTTGTGCAGAGCTGCCATGCCTTCGATTTCTCGTGCGACATACATTCCTCTCTCCACGCTCTTCCTAATCTCGAGCTCATCAGTAAGACCAGAGTTTTTCATCACCGCCCGCCTCAGCCTCTCCCGTGACACGCTCACGTCCTTGGGAAACCTTGTGCACGCTAGGAGTAGGATCTTATACATCTCCCTCACGTCCGAACGCATTGGGGAGGTCCTCGTCTGTCCCAACTGCACTATGCCGCTTACCACTTGGCACTTGCAACTTAACCCTTCACCAAGCTGACCTTTCTCACATTTCAAAATGGGTGCAGCGCACAAGCCCAGACAGTCTTTCCCTCCTGTTTCCTTGACACTCAGTGGCAACGAGTAGCTCCAGAAATCATAGGGAAGCAACCCCTCAAGCAAGCTCTTGGGGCCAGTTGGAGCTGTTTCAAAGTTTTGAAGATGATGAATTGTCCTTAAAGATCCTCCAGAGTCCCAACTCTCTTGAGCCCCCACTCCATACGCGGAACAGAGGAGCAAAGATCTGTGGATAGCTTTCTAGCCGCGGGACATATACAACAAATCTAATACTTCCCTATTTTGCCTCTTGATAAGTAAAGCAGGAAAAGCTTGTAAGCTTTCGTAATTTCTGGACTGAGACTCAGTAAACCCATACAATCCGACTCAGCTGACACCCACCAGCGGTACTATGAGCAGGCCCTTATGTCCCACGGCGTGTGGAGCGAAGACACAAACAGCCTGCGGCGGAAACACATCAAATCTAATATTGTACGATGATTTCAACGTCTTCCATGTCAGGGTGATTATGGAACTGGACACTCAGAATAGAGCTCATGTTCTTGTCCAACCTCTCAGCTTGAAGAGGAACACCACGAGCGCCAACCCGCTTCACGAGTTGCCAAACCCCACAGCCTGTAGGTCTTTTCGAAGACGATAAAAGAGAATGGATCTATATCCTTTCAAGTGGGGTAGCTAAGGGTCTCAAACCCAATGCGAATTCTCACAACGACTCCTGTTCCACTACGAAGCTGGATATCGATCTTCATGACCAGCGCCATATCCGTACGGTCGTGATGACGGGGATCATTGGTCAGCATCGATCCAACGGAAAGGAAAGGGGGAAAATTCTCAATAGCCTTGAAGCGGTTGCAATGGATTTTGGATGCCGGGGGGAGTGGTTGAGAACAATTAAGAAAGAGTTTGCACTGGAATTGGATGTTACTATTTGTCAAGTCGTGAGTGAAGGGCAGTATGGCAGGAGCTCTACCGCTGGCAAAGCTGGTGGGGTTGATGGTGAAGACGGTCTCGAAACCTGTTGCGAACCAGCTGAAGTTTTACGCGAAGAACTCGGAGAGATTTGAGAGGTACTATATTGCGCTGGGGAATGCTCTGCATCGGCTGCAGGTGACGGTGTTCCGACAATCCCATGGAGACGTTGTGACAAAGAGAACGAAGGTTAAGGATCTCCCACCCGAGAAGGCACTAGATGCCGGAGCCGGATTCATCGGCGATGCGTTCGTGTATCTGGTAGCAGCGGGAGTAACGGTTTATGAGTACGCAAGAGGGCGGGCGAAAGAGGCAAGAAAAGTCCAGAAGCAAGAAGAGGAGAAGCTCATGGTTGAGGCAGAGTACGATCGAAGAATAAACGAACTCGACAGGCAGATCAGCTCTCTCATGGAGACCGCTCCAGACACGGACAACAAGCTCGAATTGCTAAGGGGGGACTTCGAGAGGTTTCGAGAAGAAGTCATTCGTTCTCTACAACTAATTAACATTAATACTCCAACCTTGGCGGAGTTACAGAGACGACAGTCCAGCAGTGGAGTAGAGCCATAACCGAGTATATCGTAAAGACTTTTACTTCTTTTATGGACACTGTGTGCACCCGCCCGCTTCGTAGGCTTTCTCTGGCAATAGCTGACTGATGCATGTTACACTCTACTAAATTAATTTTCACCGGCTCGTCTAACCAAACTTCTTACTTCCTAGTAGCAGCCCTGTCCATACAAGCCCTCAAGTCTGCTTCCAGCTGGGAACAGTCCTGTCCATTCCCGTCAGTCATGCAGCTCCACAGAGGTTTGCAATCACAGGACTCCTGCGACTCTTCATTTCCAGCCCTTGGGCCCACCCCAGACAAAAACCTACCCTTCAACCTATCGCTCATCCATACAACTCCAGTTCCAAAACTCCCAAAAACGACTACACGCCTCATAACCCACAGGGTATCGAGCCCAAGCAACCTCGCTGAGCTCATCCTGCTGACCCTAAGCCAATACCCGCTCCTACACCCCAACCGAAAAACAAAATCGTCCAAGAAAGCCTCCTCCTACCAGATGGACAAGCACAAAGTTCCAGGTTCCTCTCCTCCTAAATGTCTCTGACAAGAGTCAAATGGTTACCGTATAAGCCCAGTCTCTCAAAACTTCACTGCTCCCCAAGTCCTTCTCCAAACGCATACCAAATGCAAAAATCTCCTCCCACCCAGAAAACAAAAAACCTAAAATATTCCATTCTAATCTATCCAGCACCACCCCCTCTTCCACCCCCCCCCCCCGCCCCCTTTCCAAAACATTCGCTTTTGGACCCCGCCTCCATAACCACAAAAAAAGGGGGACAAAAAGCCAAAAAACAACAAAAAAACACTTCAGAAAATGCAAATTTTTCACCAAGCCCAAAAAAAAAAAAAAGGACATGCAAAAATTTACCCCCTTCTAGAATATGAAATAAACTAACATTACTAAATTATTAACATGTCACTATAATATTATATTATCAATTCGAATTTGCTCGTTTAGAACGGCTTTTATAGGTTATTTATGACGCTATTCGATCGTCCACTTATAGTATGGTTGTTTGGACGGGTGCCAAGGGGGGTAAGGAGTAAACTAGCTCTCCGACTTTGATTTTGGTTGAAATGTGAGCGGTATTGCTTATTTTAATGTATTTGAGGAAGGTAAGATATTTCAATCATTTTACAGATTGGACATTAGGCTTCAATCGATATTGGCTATTTTGATTGCATGGGAGTTTTCTTCTTTTTTATTAAATAGTTCTTATGCAGAGTATTTCATGTTGTGAGGCATTGCAGATGTTCACATGGTCCGTTCTTCGGGTCCGTTCTCGGGGTCCGTGCTAACAAGTACAGTTACGACCCACCAGCAACTCACAGACTCCGCAGTCCACCTTAACACCATGTTTCAAAGCCTGCCCACCTTAGACGTCGCGGTCGAATGGTGTGGATGCCAACTTCCCTACAGCAGTCCTTGCCTCCTCAGGTCCTCATACGTCTTCCTGTTGAAGACGTTTCCTTCGGCGTCCTCGAACTCTTCATCATCAGCAGTGCGATTCTGCTGCGATGCCGACAGGTTTCGATATTTCTGTGCCAGCTTGAGGACATCATCAATTTGGGTCACCATGTAGTAGTAGCGAGAATATTGGACACCTAGCATTTTCAGATTGTGGGTATGTCGCGCCTCTGTAAAATGTCTCTCAAAGTTCCGAGGTCCCCTATGGTAAAGACAATCAGAAGAAAACTCTCTCTGAACTTCACGTTTGCTACATCTACCCGCGCAGGGCAAGCGTGAGGAGCAAGTCTCACCTGTAAGTTACGTCTCCACAGACCTCGCACCGAAACTCGTGGTTGAGCCCGTGCAACTTGTACAGCCAGTACGGAATCGGCTTACCATCCCTACAGCAGTCGCGAGCAACAGTGAGTGGGATTTTGTAAAAGGGGGGAGAATCTTTGTAGATGAATTCTTACCATCCCAAAGGCACGTCTTTCGGATTGTGAATCGTCTTCTCCTCGCCAGAGTCGCTTGCGTCTTCGTCATCGTCAGGATTCACCGGGTTTTCCTCGGCATACCTTTCTTGCTCAAGTTCTTCGTATGACAGAGCAAGTTTCTTCTCCACATTCATTCTTGTGCTCTGTAACTGCACAATACAAGGAGAATAGAACTGTTTGGTTCAGGGCGCGTGCTCTCAGGAGTGAAAAGCCAAAGAACATCTACGGCCGAAAATCTTACGAGATCAGCGAGGACATCCTCAGTCATGTACTTCACCTGAGCTTCCATGAGTTCCGTGTCCCTCCTCAAACCAACGTTTCCTATCCCTTCAAATCACCAAGGCCACTCAGTTTCAGAAAGAGCGTAAATGCTGCCTGTGAGACCAGCTTTCCACCCACCGTTTGTGCCATTTGCTGATTTTTTGTGTGCTTTAAAGAGCCGCTCTGCTCTCTGCGCGGGAGTTCCACCAAACTTGAGACCCATCTTCTTCAAGGCCTGCTTAAGCGCGTCCGGACTTTCACCCTTCTCCAGGGCCTGGGGCGAATCGTACTTGCTCACATCTACCAAATCCTCGCTAGCCTTGATCATCTTCTCCTCCGCCTGAGTTTCCAAAACCCAACCATTCTAAGAGTCAGAACCGATAAAGCCCTATAAGCTCCAGTATGCTCGTAGGAACAAACCTTCTTTCGTACTCCATCAAGTTTGTCTTCGGCGAACTTGAGGGGCAACACTCGATCAGCGAAGTCGATCAAATAATCCAGGAGTCCTCTTATGTAACCGTTGTAATCAGGTCTGCGTCGGACATCCTCTGGAAGAGATCCAAACGCGTAGAAATTCTGCAGGAAAGTGATGTAGTCGTACACCTCTGGGTCTATGCCTTGCAGGTTAATGAATTTCGTGTGCGATTCATGCAAGTCAAGGTATTTCCCATGTGCTTCCTCGCCCGAGAACGAGACCTCTGGGCTGACGCTCATCGCTGCTTGGCGATCTAGTTGTCCCGTGGTCATCACCTCCTCAGTGTGTTCCCCCATGTGTGAGGATTGAATTGCTTTCAATCTCTCATAGAACAAGCTCATTGACTTTTCCGGATCCCCTTTCCCAGTGATATCATCGATTTCACTCTTCAGAAGGGGATCGTCCTCAAACGTTCCCTTCAACCGTTCTACTTTACTAAATGCAGTCTCAACTAACCGCCGAATGACCTGCTCCGCGTCGTCGGCAGTGGTAATTATATCCGATCCGTCAGCATTAACAAACATGCCTTGTTTCGCATCCGCACCTTCACCCAATGCTCGATTCTTTGCCGATTTACTGTTTTCCAACTTCTCATGCTCTTTCAAACCTGAGCCGATCAAGCGCAAAACCCTTTCCACTTCCTCATACTGACTCCGTCGGATCTCTAATGGATAAGAAGACATCTTTCCTTATCAAAAATCTTCAAAGTAATAATTGATTCTAAAAAGACCAGAAAATCTGTAGAGTAGACGCTATCATAAGTGGGGCGTCTACAATTCCGCTTGACTCCCTCCCTCCCCGTCGAAGACTTCGCTCCGGAAACGAAGCGCTTGGACAACCTCACCATGGCCGCGATGCAGATGACAAAATTGACTACATCAGTCATTATTAAATATATAATTCGTAATTTAAATTTGATATCAGTCTATATAACATATTCAGCAGCAAATAGAGTTTGTTCCTGAATGTTAGGAGGGCATGATTGGATTATTCCTAGCTGTAAGTCGAATGTGCATCAGTGGCTTTCCTCATCCAACGCCTCAGATCTCGAGTGCAGCACGGCTGTCGTCGGCATTCTCTTCATCTGTTTGGATATAGATGTTTCAGTTCTTCATGGAATGGTTCCTGTGGTAACGATTACAACCCCTAGGCCGATACTACCTGAGGGTAAGTCGCGCTCCATCGGACTTGGAAGGGGTAACACCGACACCAGCGACCCGACACTTAAATAAATCATCCAAACGAAAACCAACTAAAAACAGGCAGAAACAGATTAAGTGAAGTACTAAATTTCCGTTACTTGTCACCGTGAATCTATCGAGGGAATGTGCTACGGATGCGTGTAGGACAGGCTGGGCGTATTGGGGAGGGTAGACGGTATGATACGGATTGTTCGTTGAAAATAATAGGGATTTGAAAATGCTATCTAGGCTACGATGTCTTCGAAATATTTATCAAGCTAACGTGTCCAGAGGACTGACTGGATCTGGTGTATTTTTGAGATCTACTCCGGCGGCGTTCAATCAGCGATGGCTTCAGTCGCAGGCGACTCGAAAGTCGAGTATAGAGGAGACGAGGAACCAGAAGAACAAGAACGCGTTGATGTGGACGTGAGATCGCTCGTGCTCTTCTGTAAAATTGGGAAATTGTAAGATCTGAGTGTGGACTCGTTTCTGTGGGGTTATTTGTGCAGGTTGGCAACGATCGTAACTTTTGTTGGCCTCAGCTATGCTTCGGTTCCGCTATACAAGATGTTCTGTCAAGTAACAGGGATTGGAGGAAGCGTACAGGGCACTGCAAAGTTTTCAACAGCCACGGTAAGTGGAAGGAAAGAAGTGGTTCACACCTGGGACCCGTGAACAATGCTATTGTATATACGCACCCCGAAGAGAGACCCTCGGTTTTGATATTGATTCTGTCACGCATCCTAGGCTGAAACAGAGATTCTGGAAGATGCAGATCCAATTAGTGTCTCCTTCAATTCTGATGTCTCAAGCTCCTTGAACTGGAGATTTAGACCTCTGCAAACAAGAGTATACGTAAGCCCTAGACCTCCCAAGAAACTCTTTGCCCCTTTTCTGCTCGCAGGATGGAGTCTAACCACGGTTCTTATTTGCCGCTTTCCATCAGATCCGTCCCGGAGAAACCACGCTAGCATTCTACGAAGCCGAGAACCGAACAGACCAGCGGATTACGGGAGTTGCAACCTACAATGTGCAGCCGCCGAGGGTAAGCGAACGACCATTGAAGGGAGCCTCACAGTGAACTCAAGTGCTCCAGATTATGCCAGTATGGGCTCTATCTCAAGTTCTTGTTTTTCCCCTGCATGCCCAGGCCGGAATATACTTCAACAAAATTCAATGCTTTTGTTTCGAGGAGCAGCAGCTGCGCCCAAATGAGAAGATTGAAATGCCCGTCTTTTTCTTCATCGATCCTGAGTTCGCCGATGACCCGTACATGAAAAACATCAAAGAGATCGTACTATCGTACACCTTCTTCCGCACAGAGGATGTGGATATAGACGTTGCTCAGCAGAACCGACTCCTTGCTGAACAAAGAGCATCCTAATCGTTTGTATAGAATCTTCGCTTGTGTATTCCAAAATCTTGCAACGCTTTCTGCTGTTGATCGAAAGGCCAGCTTATAGCTAGTGAACAACATATGTAGCATAGAACCAAACAAAAAAGGGAAAGGCAACTTTCGACTTTTCCACAACCTAGGAGCTCTTCCGTTTTCTGCTCATCTGCTTGACCTCCTCCTCGCCCATCACTTGCCTACCGAGCGGTTGTGGAATACCCTGTACAAGCGACACACGTGCGTGACTAAGTATACGCCTGTGTAGTGACCCTCGCACCTATCTGCGAAGGGCCTCTTACCATTAGGAGACCGCACAACTCGCTGGAGAGAGAAGATAACTCCTCGAGCTCCTCCTTTCTGTACCGACCCAGATTCCGGAAAAGTGTACTGGGACTAGGCGTCCTTGAAGCAATGTCAAGCATCCGCTCCTCCACGATATCCTCCAAATCAGGCTGACTTAATGCTATTCTCAGAGCCGCTACAAATAAGACACGGGTCACAAGCCTGTCCTCGCAAGACAGCATCGCAGCAGCCACGGACCACTTGAGTTCAAAGTTCGCTGACTCGAGGTCTTTCTTCGAAAGGGCGAGACAAACTATCTCGCTCCCAGCGGCAGCACATGATAACATGTCTGAACGACTACTTGGAAAATCCTCTGGCTCTTTTTCCGATGCGAGCGCCTTAAAGCACGTAGAGGCAATCCGAACCAACTCGATTGAGCTCTTGTCTGTCGGGGTGAAACCAGAGTAGCTCAGTATCTTCCCTGACTGTTGCGAAAAGAAGACACAGCAAAACAAATTCAGCATCTTGAACTTGTAAACTGAATCCTACGAGCTAAAATATCGCAACAAGCAGCTCGAACCTGATTCGGTTGGAGGTCAGAGCAGGCTTTCTCCAAAAGCAGAGCTTCTCCGGGGTAAAGAGAAACAGACCCACGTCGATTCATCGCCATCGTTGTGATCGCATTAAAAGCGCTTAATATGTGCCGACTAGCATCACCGGCACCAGCATCCTCATTCCCAGTTCTATTCACCTTCAGAAAACGCCTCACAATAGAAGAAAGTGCGCTTCCGGCTTGACCAGCGTATACCAGCCGCTCGTCTCTCGGAAAATTGCTCCTGCAGACGCTATGCAATAGTCTATACGGATCCAACTTCTCTTTGTTAGTAAGACCTGACAACAAAGAACCAAGACAGGAATTTGGACAAACGCAACCGTACCTGCAGTATTCCACCAGTGCCGCGTAGGTTTTCAATGTATCAACTCTCAATGAGATCCAGGCGAAGAGTCCGTGTCGTCTCACAAGCTCCATGGCGACCTCGGCGGAATGCTCTGCGACGGAGATTAACGCTTGAAGCGCTTTCGTCCTGACTTTGGAATCCCCGACGTACGAATCAGCTGTAACGAGAAGCATTAGCTGCTCATAAATATGTCGCTTCCGGAGAAGTTCCCGATCAAGCTTGGATCTTGTTCCAAACTGCACGCATTCAATGGCCATCAAACGCGCTTGGTGTAGAGCAGTCCCACTCTCGCTTAAATTGATAAGCCGGGATATGAAGATTATGTCATCGGTGCTAACCGTCGGTCTCTTGAGGAGAAATCTCATCACGGTGGGGAAGAGCGTGTGCGACGGCCGCATCAATATTGCGACTGTGCGAGTCAAAAAGTACGAAACGATCCCGGGAAATCGGAAGAGAGGCTCCGCGATAGAGTTCCGAAGCAGCTCAAGAAAGAAAAGCAGCTGCTTTCGCTCGCGGAACAGGTTGGCAGACCCATACATAGTCCCATCTGGACGCAAGCTTACAATGTCATACAACAGCTGCAAAAACGAATAGGCCTCCTCACGCGAGCCTTCGTCTTCGCTCGAGAGCTGCATCAGGCAAATATCAAGCACTCCGTTCTCTATCAATCTCCTAACATCGACGACCTGATTCAAAAAGGATATCAAAGCTTTGTCAGGTTGCACTACAAACTTTGAGATCCGAGAAATCCACTATGAGCACGAGCAAATACCTCGGTTCCAGGAGGTGCCAGAGCCCTTGAGAGAGCCTTGCAAGCTGTTCCGAGGATCTTGCAACTCCCTAGCGCCGCAAGATGAGGCAACTCCGACTTTCTTATTGTAAACGCTTCTACAGCTCGGATGCTGTTTCCGTAGGGCCCAGCTGAAATTTCTGAAAGTGGTAAGCCAGTGCTTTGAACGAGTTGTGCAACGGCTATGTCAGCAGGGTCACCGGTGCCGACATACGAAACCTCTGAAGCGAGCTTTGCAATTGTCCTCCCGATAGTCGTTGATTGCGACGTCTGCAGCAGTTCCGTAACGACCACACACACAGCACAGCATAGCTGTCGAGATGACGGAGGCGTTCCCCTCAGACAAGTTTCGAGCCGTGAGTGTCCTATCACCAGCTCGAGGGCCTAATCGACCGTACAGGCATGTTCACGACATTATGGAAGACAACAAATCAGAAGCACTGTGCGTATTTTGACAGAGTAGACCGTGCATCCTACCGTTGTGGCATCAAGTGCAGCTTCTCGCTGCAGAGTGAACAGCTCTCGGAAGAGCTTTAGAAGCACACATGAAAACTCTGCACCAAAGGTTTCCGGGTTCATGCCATGCTTCAAGAGGCTCCTTAAAACTTTTCTCAGTCGAGTGCGACCCGTCCTCTTGAGCAAATTTTTCAAAGTCACAGAACTTTTCGAGCACATTGAGAGACAGGACAACAAAGCGCCAGCTTTGTGGATATCGAAAGATCTCAGCGATGCGCAGGATGCATCGAAACATCTCTTGCGGAGTCTCCTTTCCCCTCGTAAATTCATTGCAATAGTCATCAGAACTCCCGTGTCAATGCTCAACACACCCGGAGGGGGAAGCTCCATCGTCTTCACATCTAGCAATGGTCCCTCCAGGCCCGGTCGTTTCGCATTCGTTAGTTTCTCCAGTGGTTCCTTGTTCTGACGACGGCTGGTGCGAGAGAGCACCTTAACGAGCTGCGACAACGCGGAAGACGATCCAACCTCACTTTTCACAATCCTTGTCAGATAGTCCTCCATGAACTGCTTCGCAGTTGTAGTTAGTGCGCCGTCACGAGCCTTTTCAATTAGAAGTTGGCTATATAATACATCAAAAGTTACGAGCAAATCAGTATTGCATTCTCGTTTGAGTAGGATGAGACAGAGCGGTATCATATTCACAAGCCCATCCCAATTCCTTCTATCAATCCCATTCACCATCTGTAAGCCTTGCAGCAGAGCTAATCGCAGTGACTTGCACTTCTCAACGAAAGGACAGAGTTGAACGCATCTCATCCTCCCGGCGTCGGCAAACACGCCAGCGGCAATCCTATCGCTGTTCAGAGCAGCCGCGAGAATCGCTGTGGACTTCAGCACAAGATTGGTGCTGCGGACGCAGTGCTGTGCCACCTTAAGCAAGCCAGCTTTCGACTCCACCAGGCCTTCCAAGATAACACTGTATACCACAGGGCTATCCGTGCTTTGAATGTGTCCCTCAGACTCTCCATCATCAAGATCCGGAGCAACAAGGGAAGCAAAGGCTGCCTGCTCTAGCGGACCTAGCTGGAGCCCTTCATTGTCTAATCTTGCTCGAAGAGTGCCCTCCAAACACGCTCTGATGAGTTGACCTCTTAGGACAGGAGGGATTTTCGACTTTCCCAAGACATAAGTCGCGAAACTCATCAGCTCCACCCGTTGGTCATCTACTGCTACACCATCTACCATCCTTCGCAGAACTGCCGCGTATACCTCAGGATCATACTTGGCGCAAACTAGAAGTTCCAGCATGTTGTAAAAGTAACTATATCCCACGTCTGACAGAGGCAAGTTCTTCAGCACAATGGATTTGGTCTGATCAGCACAAAACGGGAACAATTCGGCGAGCCTGGCTGTCATGAGCAACATAGAATCCGCTCTGCAGAAACAAAGTTGTTGGAAGGGAGTGGTCAGTTGCAAAGAATTGACATCATGTTTAGGGGTCAGTCTTGCACACTACTTACCGAGTGGAATTAGAACTATTCCCCCCGGTCGTTAAACGAAAACCGATTCGCCTGACCACTACATCTGCTGGTTCTGAGAGCATAGAATCGCTGATCACGTTCATGTCAACTGTCTCCTTCCCCGCGCCGTGGATCGCGTCCGGAGAGGGCAAACGATGCTTTTGGGAAAGCTGAGAAGACAGGCGCTGTCCATTGCTATGGGAGTTATGAAGACTTTCCTCCAACCTATTCGGAAGTATAGCATCCTCAGAATAGATCCAGTCTCCTCTACCATTTGACTCTCTTGTCGGCTGTCTCCCTTCGATCAACTCCTTCGCAAACGTGACTAACCCCATCTTGTCGTCGTCAAACTTATTTACAATAAGCCACGCGAATGGCCGGTACTCGATCTGCATACAGAGAACAGCGGAAATCATTCGGCAGAGAGCGCTCAGCACCGATTTACCTAACTGCTCCGCTGCATGCGAGCCCTCGGGTCTCGTCTTCACGATTTTGGCCGCCCTTCTGACAGCCCCTACGGCAATGAGGGAGAACGGTATAGTGCTTGCATTCACGGGGCGAACGAGACCGGCCTCGCGAGTTGCCTCCAACAAATCGTCCATCAGGGCGTGTGGTCTCCTTACGGCTTCGCACACAAGTTGATCGATCACAGAAACCATTTCATCCGTGGCCCCTTGCATGAAGTGCACCCAAACATGGACTTCACTTTCGCACCCCCCGGGATACAGACCAGTCGCGCTTAGCATCGACGTTAGAGTTGTCCCGATAACCCCCATCAACTCCCGACTACTCGCGTTCGCGAAAGCGCTGAGGAGTTTGCCAAACAAAGACCTCTTCTGGTCGGACCCAGAGAAGAAACTCGTCCAAGAGGATTGCAGTAACACGTCAGTGATTCGAAGCAGCTCGCTTGTTGCCAGTAGAGACGAGCTTCCCAGAAGTGAATCGCTGTCGGAGAACACTAGCTTTGCGATATTCGCGCGACTCTCACCCAATACCCCAAGTTCGAGCACGAGCCTTAGCGATTCAATACCCACTGACGCAAACAGTCCGCCTTTCTGAATAGCAAATTTGGCAGCTGCGATAACAGTATTGGACCCCGGTAGGTGAACCTGGATTTCAGCGATTCCTTGTCTCTTTGCAGATTCTAGTCTTCTCAGCACTGCTACGAGGAATTGCAGTGTGGTAAAGCGAATCAAGTTGTCGGAATGAACCAATGACTTTTCACATGTGCTGGCTTCGAAAACGTTCCCTGGCAGCACATCATCCCTGGAGCAGTTTTTCGGCAAGGAAACGCTGAGCGCTGAGATGAGAAGTGCTGCAGAAGTCATCCAAGAAACTGATCGCCTGGGATCGGCTAAAGTCAGCCGAGAATCTCGAAGAAACGAAGCCGTGGCTCCTGTTCGGCCATGCAAAGTGGCTCGCACAAGATCGAGGCTTTCCGAGCGAATCATAGGCGTCGAGTGCAAAGCGTTAGCCACATCCTCAACAGTGCAGATGCTTTTCTTCTTCGTGAACTGCAAAACCAAGTCATTCGCGATAGTCCGTAGCCGTTTCGAAGTGGAAATACATGCCACGAAGCAAACTAGCTCAAGTACTGGTGCTGCTACTGCTCTTCGGACAAGTTCGTCAGAATTTAAAGCAAGCAGAGCCCTGCCGTACGCGTTAAAAAACTCCTCGTTGAGTTCCACATTTGCAAGCTCTCGCTCTCCAGGTTTTGAGCCGGTTGCAGCACGATTGTCCCCAGCTATTCAGGGAATATGGCACAGAAGGTGATCCATGGTTAAAAGAATCAAAAGTACGGCTGCAGCGTTTTGGTCGTTGGTTACCGATGTCCTTCAGAACTGAAATCACCATTCTCCTCGTCTTGACTAGAATGGACACAATCACAGCGTGGTCTCCTGTACCTAACAGTGCCGCCAACAGCTCAAGAAAAGCAGGCCTAGTAGGACTGTTGCGTGCTACAAGGCGAATAAGGTCCTTGTCGCCAAGATTGAATCTTGTTGTGATGTCCCTTGCGTGTGGCACTGAGAGTCGCGAAATCGTGATGAAGAGATCTAGCACGAGTCTCGTCATCCGTCCCATGTCATTTGTCAATATGTTGTACAGTCGCCGAGAGCGATTACGAAGTACAGATCTTGCAAGCGACTTTCCTGCAAGTGCGAAGCGTTAAGTTCCCCATGTAAGCGTCAACGTTTCCGGTTCAGAGCCGATTTGCTCTGCTCGAAAGCCGTAGACATGCAACGAGCTTGCACGAGTGCTGACAACTCCATCCTCTACCGGGGTCGCCCCTGGTTTCCCCAGTGACGGACTACCTGGCAATCACATTGGTTGCAGATCTACGCCCGGGGGGGTAGATCTGGCAATAAAATCCAGTAGACTGAGAAGCTTACCAGTCTTAGCATTAACGAGGTATATCAATGCACGTAAAGCTGCAACGCTGATGCTCTTATGCTCGACGTCAATCCACTGCAACACCTCATCTGCCCCCGGTCTGTACTCAAGGTATGCGGCTGCAGCGTCGACAGAGGTTCCGTCGCTCTCATGATGCTTCTCCATCAGCACGCGGAACTGTCGCAGTACTCCTGAAGCAGCGGAACCGCCACTACCAACAGCGCGAGCGAAATCCCGTGCATCGAACTCGACTTCTTCCATGGCTGCTCTGGCTCGTCGCCTCAGTACCTTATCAACGTATGCAGGTCGTCACAGCGTTTCTCAAGTCATTCTACCAACCCACAATCGAATGCTCGATTCTTTTTCGCAAATTCTCAATCTCATACCGCAGTCCAAGCACCTGTGCCTCCGTACGGAAGCTTGTCTTACGATCGTGGACAAAAGAATTTTAACGCAAGCAACAGCCCAGGAAAACATAGAAGTTCCGATAATGGTAGGTCAAATTCCTGAATATTGAAAACGGGTACAACAAGCCCAAAAGTTCGCTAAGGCGCAGAACGGAATCCTGCACAAAAAAGGCTTACACCCTGAAGTGTTGCAAAACCACAAAAAACAGAACCTTCAATCAAAGGCATTCGGCGACGTGTCAAGGAGCTGAAAAATGCCGAAAACAAAGTCCCGTGACCCTGAAGCTCTACTCGCGCGGTTTTCGGGCTCGTGGAAAAAGCGTAGCAACCCTGAAGTGGGACCTGCTCCCGAAGTTCTACTTGATCATTTTGAGTTCGTGGAAAAAGCCTCGCAGCCCTGAAGCTTTGAGCTACATGACCCTGCACCCTGAGCAAGCGCAAATCCCGCAAAAAGATAACTTTACGTTTTTTGCCAGTGGGGAACCCAAACTGGAGACCCTGAAGCTCTACCAGCGTAGTATCTGAGCTTAGGTAAGAATCAATCCTGAGGCATCGCGCGCGGTACTAGAAAAGGGTTCCTTCCCTGAGGCACGTATGTCTTTGGCCAGAAAAGCTCCATCGTTGAAAGATGACAATCCTCCAAAACAGGGATCTTTCTGAAGCGGGTCGCCTCTGCCTTCTTTTTTAGGCCCTAGCCCTGAAGCGCATCCGTTGTCAAGATCAAGCCAGTCTGAGTTGAGACGGAAGGAGTTCAAGGAAAAATCGGGCTTCTTTTTGGTGAAGCGGTGGCGTCTGCGCTCTTCTGAAAATTTTAGCTTTGACCCTGAACCGAACTCGCTTGTGTTCAGGAACAGTATTAGCGTATTCCTAAAGTGCAGATGGCTTTTTAGAGCTAACACGCTATGCGCGTGATGGCCTGGATGCAAAGGTCATGAAGCGCAATGAGCCTGCTGCGACCTGCAGGTTGATGGCGGTTTGTTTAGCGATCTATACCCTTCTTCAGAAAATGGCATAACGCTCGCAGGTTACGCCCGGCTGGTTACCCTTCACAAGCGCCTGAGACTGCGTGAAAATTTCATGTAAAACCCTGAGGTACAATGAGAATGGATTTACAGATAGCACACACACGTTGAAGCACAGTTGTGCCAACATGGTTTACGGACTACTAGCACGACCTGAAGGTCAGATGAGCTTAGGTTTGCATGCATATGTGGGTATAGCAAAAAGCCGTGCAGTGATGGGGTAAAACCCCAGTACTGTGCTGCACTCAACCACACAATGGATTCCACGTCTCCCTGATTCCCCCATTGTACACCGGAAAGCTCTACTGTCTGCGATCATCAATAAAGCTTGACACGGCGGACGCCACTCTTTCAACTTGCTCGTCACGAAGCACAAAAGCGTGCTCGGTTCCGAACTTGTCATCCACGGTTCCATCGTCTCCGAGCTCTCTGCGATACTCTTCGAATGCATCCTTCGTGTCCCACATGTCGTTTTGAACATGGTAGTAGAAGACTCGTCCTTGCATGCTTCTAAAGAGATCGAATTCGAAGCCTTTTATCTGCTTCCGTTCATCATCCGCAAGATATATAATATTCCTAAAGAGTGGCAAGCATCCAGCCATGCGGCTGAGCGCAATCTCTGCGTTCTCGTTTAAACCCATTGCTCGAACAACTGCCCTCCTAAACGAACGCGGCCAAGAAGGTTGACGATGTCATTAATCCAAACTGACCTGATTTGTTAAGCAAAGGGGGCTCTCAGGAATCAATAGTACCCGAAACGAAGGGGAATATTTGCTGTAACAAGTCTCGTCCCGCTGGTGATGATCTCTCGGACGTGTTGGTGCAGAGAAAACTTCATCGTCGTTGTCATTCGACGAGCACACTGTGTCAACGGCATCAAGAGGACCACGCTAGATCTTGGCATAAGCTCATTGTACCGCTTGAGCACCTGAGAACACACGTGCGCTTTGCGGATCCAACCAAAATCAGTCGAAAACGATCGTCCGGAGCAGCGAAGCTCTGGTTCTATGTCGCAATACCTCCAAAAGAATGTCCGACGAGAACTGAAGGTTTGATGTCCCTCGCGAGCTGCTCTGTGATTTCTATCTGATCTTCAACCGAGAAGGTCCGCCGCCAGTCATTCACGTTGCTGTGAATACGCGTTCTCAGAACATGATTCCGGAATGTCATGGGCCGGCTTAGGTAAGAAGCTTACCGAAGAGAATGGCCAAGTAAGGACAAGCCATATATACCTGTGTCATTGCTAAGCGTCTTGTCCTCTATGGCTCGTGCAAAAGACACGTACCACTCCGCACACCCCGGGTTCCCTTCCAGATTATGATCAAGAGAAAGTGGCAAACCAGCGTGAGTCTTCCGTGAATCGATCAACAAACCTCGACCAGAGGGATCGATCCGCCTTGACCACCTAGTGACTTACCAGGAACAATCAACACCTTATTTTTGGGGGCCTTTGGGCCTATATAAAACACGTCCGTTTTGGCCCCTCTGTGCTCCACTACGGACCATTTCACTGGATGCTTCGACTCCAGTTCCTCGACGTCCTTCCCATGAAGCAGCTTTCTGAAAAATGATCTAGCCCTCACAAAGCTCAAGAAACCCCGATCCACCGCACGTCGGGGCTTCTTCGTGACTCCTTCCAGTTTTCGTCGTTTCGGCGTCAACTGCTTTCTGTGCGATCGTCGATGAACCATCAGGCTGGTTGACCAGAATCCCCAGATCTGACCGGAACAAGATGACCACGCACTCTGCCCTTCCCAAGCCGAACAAGTGCATGCGCATCCTCACAAACCACTGGAGCATAAGCAAAACGAGCTAGCGCCACACATCCCAGTTTTGCGGGAAGCAGACAAACCCGATCGGGCACAGGTCAACAGGAGAGCGGCGCCTGTAATCCTCATGCACCCTCTTGTCGATGCGTAATAGAATGTTTTCTTCGTTTCAAGGCATGGCGGAGGAGTTGCCCTCCAATCGATGAGGAGGAGATATATCACGCCGAACTCCAAAGCGCAAACATCACTATACATTGACTGAAACAGCGGTTATTACGTACAGCCTCAAAAAGGACACTCCTAAGCATTTCTAATATCCTGTGGGGGTTCTTGTGACGCCATTTGTTCCTTGAAGACGCGCTCATGAACGGAGTTGGTCCATGGTTGTTGTCGGAATTCAATGAACTGCTCTTGGAGTCTCAGCAATTTCGTTCGTCAGTTGCTGCTCAGTGATGATCCTCCGCCAGCATTCATTTCGCTGTGAATGTTCCCAAGAACGAGAATTGCCAAGCTGCAGCTCAATCGCAGATTCTGGAAAAGTCGTAGCCCAGATCGTGATGTCGAGGGCTTGTTCGACCAACTGAGAGAAGGTTCCGAAGCAAGTCATGATTCTACGGATTGTTCCAGCGTACACAATGCGTCATCGCACTCGGGTTCTGGCGCAGCAGAACTTGAAGCCCCACGGTCCTAATCATCCCCGGGCGAGCATCGGGGTCTGTTAAGTGCATGCAGTGCATGCAAAGCGAGTGCTGCGTGCTTTCCCAGACCACCTCTAATTCGCTTACAGTGTCAGCTTCATTGACTTAGCTCCAAAAGCAGAAGCAATGAACAA